>JAIPMN010049008.1:0-10459 GCA_020650975.1 Apostichopus californicus
GCACAACAAAAATATAAAAGTTTGATTTTAGATAAAAAATATAAAAAGAATAAAAATCAGGAATGATAAGTGAAATAGTCTGTACAGGGAGCTCTCTGGTTTGAAAACTCTGTCAAAGTAAATAAAAATATATATTTGACGGGAAAAACAATTTTCTATCTCTCAAAAATTTACGATTTTCCACCTAAGGGACCACGAATCTGTTTCGACCACCTAGATGAACAGCTTGTATGTAGACCCCAGTTGGATCATATATTTAATCAAGGAGTTAATAGTCCAAGGTCATATGAAAGTTACACTGTTGTATTCCGTTTCCGTGGTATGCCGAATAAATACCTTTATTCCTCCGAAACAGTTATGTTTGTTGGAAATTAATCACCGTATCAAAGGAAACGTGACGTTTGATTGACATAAGAAAAATTGCTGGCTTCGTAAGTTCATTTAATATAATCCCCCCCCCCCTTTTTTTACTAGCAATCCCCACTTGTACTTTTTATCCGGGAAAGGTATGCGTAGTAAATTATCAAATAGAAAACTTGAAAGAATGAAACATCCTTGATATTATAGAAATTATAGAAAAAAGTCAGGTTTTATTGGGAAGAAAACTGGGGAAAAATTCCAAGTAGGAACCAAAAATTATCTTCTTATCAATTTATCATATTATATACCTTTCTACAAGACTCTGAAAGAATTTGTAATTTTGATAAATAATATCAATATGATTGAGTTTGTATAACCTTTCACCTAGCACGGAATTTTAAAATGCCGTAGCACCGCCTATAACTTGACAATCAGCACGTTGCCAATATTTTATATCTATATATGTTTATGTATATATATATGAATATATTCTTAATGTTAGAATAATGGTCAAAGATAAAGAGTTTAGAAATCACAAGTAACAAAACAGTTTTATGTTTGATGTTGAAGTTTGTTGACTTTCAGCTTGATTCAGATTTCAGGGATGTGCTCACACCGGGAGGCGGCGGGCGGCGGGCGGCGGGCGGCGGGCGTCGGGCGGCGGCGGGCGACTGCACCCGGCACTTCTGAATTCCGCCCAGCACAAACATTTCCGTCTAGCGCCTTTTTATTTATGATTAATTTAACAAATTTACAATTACCAAAATATGGATGATTATCTCCAAAATTCATTATCTGGAATAACCATTGAATATTCAAGCTACACATAAAAACTGCACAGCTGGGTATAAGAATTTAGCATTGAAAAAAAATGTTACTTGACCAGGGGGAGGAAGGGGGGGGGGGTGGAAATTTACATGACCAAAATTATTGGTAAATGTCTAGCTCTTTAACTTATTGGATAATCAAACGTTATACATTAATACATATCATACACATCTATTAAATCTTCTACCGCAGTTTTCTCTATAGTTAATGATCATGCATACAAATTTACGTCTGTAACAAGTAAAACAAAATTAATACAATTTTATATAAATTAATAAAATATTATATAAAAGGCCTGTCGAACCGGAATTATAACTTTGATCCGAGGGGAATGAATTATAGCAGGCAATTCACTCGAATTTGACTGGAATAAACATTACTCTTGCGTGAAAGGATCGCAAAACTATAAATTGGTAGCAAGGATATATAATCTCAATTTTTAACGCAGCAATTTTTCGTCGCGGAATTCGCCACTGTCGCCAAGTTGTTATCACACACAGTAGAAATATGTACAGTATATGGTTTACAGAATTACCAGGGAACGTTTTATGTTACTTCATTACTCCGATACTGCAGCAGAAACAATGGAATTAAGAGACCAAAAAAAATCAGATATTTGACAATGAAACTCACTACAATAATATAAACAAGCTAATATGATTTTCTACCAAGATATCTCTGTGTATATGTCGATGGTGATAGTCGCTGTCATCACGTGACAAAATTCCTAGACATCAACACGTAACTTAATATCGCTGTAAGTTTGGTATGAGCTTTCGAACCGATGGTTTATTTTCAAAACAAAAGTGAGATTAACCAAACCCGTAAACAAGTGTGAGGTCGCATAACCCATTAATCTATATATTGAGTTAAAACGTATAGATCTGTATATGATAGGTTTTCATAGCCTATGTTTTACAAGATTGATAGA
Organism: Apostichopus californicus; assembly: GCA_020650975.1. NCBI lineage: Eukaryota > Metazoa > Echinodermata > Holothuroidea > Aspidochirotida > Stichopodidae > Apostichopus > Apostichopus californicus. Next base: position 2,120 of record JAIPMN010049008.1, read on the forward strand.
TTATGGTCTACTTGGGTGGAGTGAGTTTGATGATCTGAAGTTGAAGTTAGCGAGGGTTGTCATCCTTTCGAATTTTGATGCAAGGGTTGTTCAAATCCTAAATAGACGATGACTGGTGAATCCGATTTAATTCTTTAAATCCCGCATACATTTGATCATTGTGGTGATACTCGCATATGATAGACAAATTGAAAGAAAACAATTGTTTGTTTTTTGGTCTCTTAAGTTATCCTCATTAATTGAAATAAATCTTGGCTGATTAAGATAATGTCAAGCATTATGTTGGTAGTTTAGTATCGCGATATATTAACCATTCAATCGACTCAAAATACTTGCTTTCAGAGGGATATTTTGGGTGGCTGAAGTTCATCAGTATTATAACAATTTTTGCTGACTTTTTTTTCTTTGGGTCAAAACCACACCCTATAACTTTTTCTTTAGGGTGGGGGGGGGGGGCGGAGCTTGATGGCCGTGTGGCAACTTGATCATGACGAAGTTGTCAGCACCAGCACCCTAACGTCGAGACCGTGACCACGTGATCATGACAATGGTGTCAGCCCCAGTGCCCTTACTTTGGAACTGTGATCAATCACGTGATCAAGGCAGACGGCCATGCTGCAGTCAGCCCAGTTTCATTACGTCATGACTGTGACACGTGATCATGACGAAGGTGTCAGCCCCAGTACCCTTACGTCGAGACCGTGACCACGTGATCATGACAATGGTGTCAGCCTCAGTACCCTTACTTTGGAACTGTGACCACGTGATCTTGACAATGGTGTCAGCCCCAGTAACCTTACTTTGGAACTGTGACCATGTGATCATAACAATGGTGTCAGCCCCAGTACCCTTACTTTGAAACAGTGACCACGTGATCATGACAACGGCGTCAGTCCCAGTTCCCTTACTTTGGAACTGTGATCAATCACGTGATTAAGGCAGGCGGCCATGCTGCAGTCAGCCCAGTTTCCTTACGTCATGACTGTGACACGTGATCATGACAATGGTGTCAGCCCCAGTACCCTTACTTTGGAACTGTGACCACGTGATCATGACAATGGTGTCAGCCCCAGTACTCTTATTTTAGAACTGTGATCAATCACGTGATCAAGGCAGGCGGCCATGCTGCAGTCAGCCCAGTTTCCTTACGTCATGACTGTGACACGTGATCATGACAATGGTGTCAGCCCCAGTACCCTTACGTCGTGACCGTGACCACGTGATCATGACAATGGTGTCAGCCCCAGTACCCTTACTTTGGAACTGTGATCAATCACGTGTTCAGGGAGGCGGCCATGCTGAAGTCAGCCCAGTTTCCTTACGTCATGACTGTGACACATGATCATTACAATGGCGTCAGCCCCAGTACCCTTACTTTGGAACTGTGATCAATCACGTGATCAAGGCAGGCGGCCATGCTGCAGTCAGCCCAGTTTCATTACGTCATGACTTTGACACGTGATCATGACAATGGTGTCAGCCCGGTTTTCCTTACTTCGAGTCTGCGACCACGTGATCATTGACAGTGGTTTATCAAGTGCAGTGTATTATATAATAGGTCGATGATACCATAGCACACAGAAGGACGAAATGTAGTTTGTATACGGTAACCCTTTGTGTGAAATAGCCTACAAAACACATGCACTTGTGATACACATTCAAAGGGAAAAAACAACTGTGTTACTCAACTTGCTTAAAACGTTTCCTTTCTTATTCAAATGAGTTCTTGCTTGCGTGTGAAGTTTCACAAATCTTGGAATTTGAACCTGTGATAAGGTCAACCAATTGAATGACAAATATTTTCGGAGTTGTTGAAAGTAAAAAAAAAAAAAAAACCTTCCTGTCAAACAGTCTATCGATTATATTGGGACGCATATTTTCTTTCTTTCTAATATTTCTTTGAGCGACTTTTAAGGTAAGAAAAGTCAAGGAATTCAACGTTAAAGTCTACATAAAGTTTATTTTCATCAACCTTGATATTTCGTTTTTAGATTGACAACCATGTTTATAGTTACGTTATTCCGATTGTTATTGACAATAAGATTAAAGTTTGACTTTATAGGCTTAAATTAAGTTTGATTTGTCTGTAGACCGTTAAAAACAACAAACAATGCTTTTCTCGTTCGGGTTGTATTTATATATCACTTCTAAGTTTTTTATTTGTGATATGCCCCTCTAAACGTCTGATTAAAGCGACTGGACTACGTAGTTTAATACACAGATCATAGAGTCAGTTCCTCAGGTGCAACCCAAAACTCAAAGTGAAATGGAAGTTAACAACTAATCTCAAACAACATGCATGTTTCCCGCAAAGCATTGAAAATTGCGTACTGAATTGCATGCAAGTGTGCGCTGTTGTTTAGATGCGACAAGAAATGTGAGTTTAAGAGTTGTATCAAACCATGGGTAAACATTAACAGTTAGGCCTACACTTATAGACTAACGTCATCATCAATGTAGCCTTAAAGGAGCATTCCATAGGTTTTAAAAGTATTTTAAACCCGGATTAGTTATACAGATACTACCTGATTACTAGCACTCACTTATTTTTTATTCGCCGTGAACTCTGACATTAAGAATACATGTCTAATGGTTCAGCTAACAGTTTGAATGCCTATACATCACTGTAACGAGTGACATATTTATGTTGTGACCTATCAAAGGGATCAACAAGTCACCCGGGTGTTCTGCGCTTGCGCAATGCATCAGGTGCGTAAAATGACATTAACGTACTGCTATACCTTACAAAAGTTGTTATTGATTGTTTACTGTTCATTTTTATGAATTTCACTAGACTGTCCGCGACATATTCCGAAAATCGATACACTTTAGGGTAAATCACCCGAATCGATTATATTAACTGGTATTGTATAAATTCAATGTTTTCGTAAACAAAAGAAAACAATAGTGGGCGATATTTCCATGTAAAATGCCTGGAATGTGACAATGTATATAATATCGTGACATCTAGTAGGTGCGAAGAAAATATCTTTTTCATAATTTCCTAGTTAAACTACAAACAGATGTTCACGAAACACGTGCATTGTTCAACTGTTTCTCTGTCTATCAGGTACCCCACCCACTCCACCCATCCCACCCCCCTCCAAAAGAAGAAAAGGAACGAAGCCATTTTAGACAATGTTTGCTTTTTTTTTGCACGATGTGTTTTTTTACGTCCCACCCTTCAAATCGTTTCATCATCTGTCTACACAACAGTTTTTCGACGAATAATGTATTTGATGACAATAGGTTCCGACAATAGGTCGATGACAATAGTTGATGATAATAGGTTCCGAGAAAAAATAAGACAGTGAATGGATCGCGATTGTTTCATCAACCCTTATGTGATAATTGCGTTATGCAGTGTAATAACTCGCTGCATGGGGAGTATGTGAAGCAAATTATTCTATCATTTTTAAGCGGAGAACTTGCCGCTGTTCTTTAAGGTGTTGTTCACTCCCTCTGTTAAAGGGTGTGAAGACTCGCGCAAAAGAAACGTCTAATGCCGGTAATCTGACCTAGTTTCAAATGAGGTGTAACAGAAGTGTTAGACACCACATTCGATCCAGAAAATACACACACACAGCTGGCTACCTTCGGTAATTAGACACAAGTGTACAGTCAATACAAACAGCTACGGTCAATACCCACAACACAGTGTACATAGCAGCGATGGACATCTCAGGTCCAGCTAAAGATACCAAGGTATCACGTTTCATTACTGTCTGCATTTTGTAGCGACAAGAAAAAAACTTCACTTGCAAGCAATGGAAAGTTAACTTTTTCAGAGGGCGGCACGCGGTTTGGGGCGAGTCTTCAATGCCTTTAAGGTGCCGTTCACTCCCTCTGCAAATAATACACCATTCTCTGTTGCAGGGCCGTAGAACACGGAGGGGGGGGGGGTGGGGCGGGGGTATTCTTCTCCTTCTTCATTATAGATGAAGCTCTCATCATTTCCCCAAGTTTAAGGATATCTATGAAAGACTTTCGCCTTTTGACCTTCAGTTCTTAGACTGGACTTGGCGTTTGGCATTTTATGTTAAACGGGGTAAAATCTATGCGAACTATTTATATAGCTATGAAACTAAAAGGAACAAAATAAGGTTGAGTCAAGCATATGAAATGAAGATGGCGCATAGCTTTTGTCATGGGCAAAATGTTGTTTCTGGCAGTGACTGTAACTAAAGGAGAAACTTTTATAAACAGATGTAAACAGTTTATAGTATATAACAGGTATATATATAAGGCATTGTGTATTTAATCTCTTTATCGAAATGCACGACGGTTTTGTACGTGTAGTTGCCGCAGCGATAGTGTATACGTGAAAATTCCTTAATCCATTAACCCGCGATACAACTGATCTCTGACTGTATATGCCTATTTCACATTATTTGTATAATACAATATTTGTAATTTCAAAACATAATTAGTCGCCATTGCCAGAACTTTTAAATTTGATATTTCATTAGTCTAAGAAAAAATGCAGAAGATTAATGATGACTTCGTCATCTCAGTGTCAACCCACATAGTTAATGCTATTATTATATATATGAGCCAATATATAGAGACATATACCTTCAATATTTAATTTATTTTGCTTAAAGCGCGAGGCCAAAACCTGGCTCCCGGTGATCACAAAGGTTGACTTTGATGTACCCTACAATGTCATCCAATTGAGCTTTCATGTGTATAATAACATACGTCAGACCCCCAGCAAAGTAACACAAAGCAACACAAAGTAACACCTTAAACAATCAAACACATTTTGTCAACACGAAGATGTGAAAATAAATACAGCACCAATGAACTTTTACAACAAAACAATTTATCCATGACGTAGGCTGATTCCGAAACCTTTTCTAACTTTGCGGTACATTTTAAAGGTGCAGGTCAACTTACATTATTAATTCTATTCTATTATTCCCGGGTATTATTTGTCTTGGCTATTATTCTCCAACATTTTTGTTTTGTGCCGAGATGTAAACAAATCGATGAATAGTTACACGATGCAGCAGAACCATGCATTCTTTAAAAACTCCGTTCAAGTGTATTTTGTCATTAAAGCTATAACCCAACCTGGTTTTATGTATTCTAGTGTTGCCACAGAGAGCGCATATACTAGAGCTCATACACAGAGCTAGGAAAGTTAGCTCAGTGGGTAACGCCGGTACCTTCCAATCATAAGGTCCCCGGTTCGAGTCACTCCAAGATCAATGTATGTCGTCCAGTTACAGAGTTGTTGACAGTTGACAATTCATAATCATGGACGTTAAATATGAATGCGTGTAAGAGACTGGCTTCGGTCAGCATGCGGCTTTCATAAGCCAATGAGGCTTCTTCGTGAGTTCCTGGATCTAAAATACATACATACAAATACATATCGGCGACCCCATACATGCACGAAAACTGATAGAGCATACATAGGATAACTACACCAACAACACGAGTATGTTTACAATTGAAATACCAACGAGTACAAGGGTATTGATGTTTTTTATTCCCTAAAGACACTTGTTGTGACATTATGAGTACTGAGTACTGACATAATGAGTACTATCAAAGTACCAACGAGTTAAAGGATATTGATGTATTTTAATCCTCAAGACACGTGTTGTGACATTACCCTATCCCCCCCCCCCCACCACACACACCTACCCACGCAAATATTTTGAGGCCCAAAGAAATGAGTTGAATTCTATCACTTCTGTATGCTTTGGTCAAATGATTTGATGCGTTGGAGGGAATAGTTACATGGTTGCTTCGAGACAGGTAAGCCCCATGGGCATTATCATCGGACCACCCCCACCCCCTCCCTCGGGTTCTCGTTATGACTTCGTTTGCACCTGCTATTTGAACAGTTATGTCCCTTTTTTTCTTCCCTGGTGTGCAGGGACATACAGGGTGTGCGGGGTGTCTCACCCCTCCCTCCCTCCCCCGCCCAGTCGGTGTTAAATCGGTATCAATTCGGTTCCTACATTGCAACTAAGCCTCGAACCCGCACCTAGGTTGTATACATTCCGCCCAAATTTAAATTCCTCTCACAAATGTCTTTCTGGGCTTTGCTAAAGCTTCCGTAGGTTTTCTCCACCTGAACTCCGACCACCAGGGGCTTTGAAATGCATTCAGAGAATTTGTATACCCCACTCTCTCTCTCATAAGTATTGTTTTGCTTTAAACTCGCTACGAGAGAACAATAAATATCTAAAAACTCTGCTCTGTGTCTTCCTGGGCTGGCTTCGTCCCTGGACCCCCAATAAGGCCCTGCGATACATTCACAAGACGTTTAGTTAATCCTCTTTCTGACATGTGTGTTGTCTTAAACTGCCGCTTCCCTGTTGGTTTACTTTTCGAAATGTTGCTCGGTCATTCACTGAAGTCGGTCTCAAAAACAAAATTGCTAGTCGGTCTCGAAATAGCTCTGCAACCCACCTTGAAAGAAAGCGAATGTACGATGTTGGGTGTGTGTGCGTTTGCGTGTTCGTGTGTTGGTTGCCTCTGAAGAACTGACCTAACCGTCTGTGCATGTGAATGAAAATGAATAACTCCCTGGTGCGATATACTAAATTTTCCAGCCACCAGTTGATTTACGAGTCATTTTTTTCGGTACTGTCAGTTAAACAAATTTAACAAACACACAAATGTCAAGCTGATATATAAGTGTAACCTGCACAAATATGGAAGTTTCAGATCCGAAAAAATCCTATTGATTTGATTATATGGGCCTACATGTTAGGGAACGCCTACTAACACGCGTTTCAGGGCTATATGACTAAACGTTTCTTACTGATCACTTCCAAGTATTTTTTTTTAATATTTTTTTTTTAGTGTGTGTGTGGAAATTCACAATACAACTGTGTCATCCTATTATCAACAATAAACTATAGTGCTCACTGCCAAGTAAGAAGTGTCAATGATCGGTTATATTTTCTTAACAACCTCCAAGCACGTGCAGACAATGCAAAATAAACTGACTGGCATAACTTCGATGTATAAAGAATTTATTAAGCTCTCAAAAATATGAATGCTTTTTTTTTTCTCGGTTAATCATCAAGTTATTGTGTAAAATCGCCTGTGGTCTGTAGCGTGACGAGAGTCTGGACAACAAGGTTTTATCAAAAAAGGCAAATGACCTAGTTACAACCGAAAGAAAATAACTAAGAACTGGAACGCTTTGTGGCTTTAGAAGCCAAGGTATTTTAGACTTTCGTCACCTACTGAATATTCATCATACTTAAGATAGGTGCGTTATATCATCCACAGCCTCGCTAGGAAATATCTATGACAAAAAAGAATTGTCTTATTTCAGAAGAATATTTGGGAGGCCGTTTGTGTTTGTTTTTGTTCATGAAAATGTACTTTCTGTAGGATACATCCCTTACAATAGAGGTCATAATCACTTTGGATTATAAGGTGACTGATAAGTTCCATCTTATTATCGCAGTTTAGGCATAAATTTGAAATGAATAAAAAAAATGCAGATTTTAAAACATTGACAACCTGAAGGAACATGTATATTCTATGAACAAAAGAACACAGTTTTGCTTCGTATATATACGGTAATCTTTAGAAACAAGAACATTTCCTACGGATCGATTCGCGAGCCGGAGGGTTATCGAAAGTTGGGTATTGGCTCGGTTCCAGTATGAACTATCGGCCTGCAATACACGAGGGACAGGCTGTTTTTAAGTTCCATTTGTTTGCCTGATCGAATGTATAGAACACTGTTTGTTTTTTATTTTACAAAAGGGGAACATTGTGTTTGAGAGAACATTAATTAATCCTTTCGTATACACTGCGGATCGTGCATCGCATTGACCAATAGCATGCTAGTGTGAATTAATTTGTTCAACTCTTGTCCTGTTCTATAGGCCTATACTCAATCTTGTCCAAACGCATGATCTAGTTTTAACTTCGTCCTGAAGTCCCCTCTCTTACTGAGTTCAACCTCTCGTTCGATAAGTCAACCCCATTGTAAACACTGCCCATGCCATCAAAAAAAAAATCAGGCCACAAGTGATAATGCATATGCTAATTAGATGACTAGCATTAATTAGCATAATTATTGCTCTGAAAAGGTAAAGTATGGTTACAAGTACAACGTGGAGCATGTGTCCCCGGGTTGCTTTTCCCGTAATAGTTTTCATACCTATCCTGCCTTGTCAAAACAATATCGCCACGGATCATAAATCATATGTCGAAGAGAGATGTGCCGTTGTAACTGCGGCTAACGTAGAATTTGTCAACAGGTTGAAATACCTCCATGAACTGTATGACTGTGTATTGGAATTCGAACGTGCTACACCACACAATTATTATCCCAATTCTCTCGACAGGATATAT
>JAIPMN010049012.1:0-13400 GCA_020650975.1 Apostichopus californicus
AATCAGGAATATATATAGTGAGCATTTTGTAAGTAGTACATATGAGGCTATAAGAAGTGCAGTAAAGATATTACAGTAACTATAAAAAGGATAGAATTGAGAAACATTGGAGGGGATCCTTTCACCTAGAAAGGAAGATAATGATAAATGTTGATGATAATTTAAGGAACCATTAAATAGATGAAACGTATCTAAACTGGTCAAGTGGTGACTAAGAATGTAAGATATAAACAAGTAAAGGTATGCTACAATTAGGGTTTGGAGAAATGAGGTAAATTTTAAACTAAAACATAAATAAAAAGTTATTATGCACATAAATCCTGGTTTGTGAGTCTCCTATTAAATTAATGGAATACAGGTTTAACTTTCAAAACAAAACACTATGAAAAGGAAAAAGAAAAATGCAGCAAATGATAATTTAATTGTCAATGTTGCCTTTTGTTAATATATTGCTATGAAGGATAAATGGAGTGAGTGCTTTAAGTTTGTGGAAATGAATCTTATCTAGGAAGCAGTAAATACATTTTATAATTATGAAGTACTTCCTTTTTACACAAGTCATAAAAAGTGATGCTATAACTAATCGTCTGGTTTGATTATATTTGAATTATGAATATCTTATAGCAGAGTGTATTATTAATGATTTGATATGAATTTTTTGAAAGTATGTGGTTTATATAAGTTTATTTAAACTAAGGCAATTAAATTGGTAAACGCTTCACTTGTTCTCTGGAGACTAGCTTCCACAAGTAAGCTTATGCCAGTACCTATAATGCTATCCTTGATTATGTAGATAAGAAACAATGTGAACAGGGACAATTAAATGTCTCATCTTTTGTAAATCTGTGAATTATGAACTTAATGTTACTTAATTAATTAATTAATTAATTAATAAATGTCAAACTTAGGATATATTTGCTTATAACTGAATCACTGGTATATCAAATTCTGGTAGTTTTGCATTGGGTTTTAATTGCTGTTGAGTTATGTTAAACGTTAGATTATATCACTTTGATATTTAATACTCCTTCATTATTTCTACATTCTTGTAAGGGTTATTAAGTTAATCATAAATGAATAAAATGATAAATCATGTGTACTGTACAAATAGCAGGCATCATGTTCTTATCTAGTGCTATTAATAATATGTGACAATAGTAATATGAAAAAAAATTGGTCTACCTAAATCCACTGATCTATCTGTCTGTAGAAGACAAAACTTTTGAATATAACAGAAATTTGATAAATCATGTGAACTGTACAAACAGCAGGCATCATATTCTTATCTAGTGCTATTAATAATATGTGACAACAGTTATATGAAAAAATTGGTCTACCTAAATCCACTGATCTATCTGTCTGTAGAAGACAAAACTTTTGAATATAACAGAAATTTCTTGATTTATGTTATTTGTTTACTCTTTGGATAACTCTCCTTTCTGGATGTCCTTTGGCAAGTTAGAAAGAAAAGAGAGGTAAATATTTCTTTGACCTCTTCAAATTTGTTTATAATTTCCATTCACTTTCTTATTCTTGATTAATATACTTACAGATTCTTTTGTCTCTGCATGTAAACATCATTAGTATGACCAACCACTAGATTGGAATTAATTGGATTGGAATTTATTAGATAGTTTCAGCAATCCTGATGGATTTCATCAAGCAATGTTCCTATGAATAACAATGGATAAAATAGTAAAATACATTCATCTACTGAATAAAAAACAGAAATCATATGTAGTCAAAATAATGATACCACATGCAATGGTATGAACTATCTGTATAAAGGTTGGATCTTATGTGAAAGTATACAGGGAGGAGGTGTTAATCATTGAATATGACCAGCAAGCTCGAGTTTACAACTTAACTGATCAAAAAAAAATGCAGTTCAACTTTGTAGAAATCTGATTTCTAATTAATGTACAGTACTGTAACTTCATTCCACGTTGAAATCTGACATTACTTTTGATAAGAAACAGGCAGCTGTTTTCAAAGCAGCTGCCTCATGTGTGTCTTTGGTTGATTAGTTCTTGAAAGTGTGCGCAGGTTCCTAAAATGTTTAGTTCAGTGCAATCAAGTAAACACACATACCTCTTGTGAACTAAACAGTCCACATTCAAATTAAATCCTTTTATACTTCCCTGTTTTGGATAGCTTTCAAAAGTGTTGGTCTTTGCTTACAATTTGTTTTCTTGCAAACATTAAACTAATTGATTTAATTACTCTATCCATTGCTTTCATGTGCAGACTACATCATCCCCATATTTACTGATCTTAAGTGATCTTCACCAAACATTTCCCAATTTCTTGAAAACCTGCTGAAGACTTTCTTAAAGCAGTATAATGAAAACAATGCTAGTAGAGCACACTTCTTTTCCCATTCTTTTTTCAGTAAAGATTATATTTTATTGTATCATTGTATTGTATAATTGTATCATTGTATTACCTGGTTCCTTATAAATGAGTATTCTAGCAGAGCACACTCATTTCCAATACTTTTGAACAGCAAGAAATGAAACTGAAAAAGTACAAGGAAATGGAAAAGAGACAATTATTGATATTATTGTCTTACCTTTCACAATATTGTCATTATATCTGAGGCCTCAATCGTGTCTGATTTTCAATTCAGGAAAATTCTTTTCTTCAGTTTGCTTTTCATTCTGAATAGAATTTCTGATTCATTCACTTTTCTCCCTACACTTTAGAACAGTTTACCAGACTAGCAACTTTAATACTCAGAACCTGCTGTTGTTGCACAATCATAGTTTTAGCTTACATAGTGTACTTAGGATTATTCAGTCATACATACCTTTCACAAGAGTTAGTATCTTTCATTACTGCTTGCAGGGCAAAGGTGTTAGATGATTATTAATTAAGCTACTTGAATGTTAGCAGAGTTTGGAGGATTTTTGTAAGACGTTGCAACATTCCTTGTCTTGACTTCAATCAACACCTTTTCTTAGGTGGCTTTGCTTGTTTTCTGAAAAGCCAGGAACTTTAATTTGGTGATATATTAACTTTCAGAGTGTTGACTTGAATGTCAGTGTAGACCTGTATTGTAACTCTGCCATACCCTGTGGAATTGATACTAACTACTAGTTGGTTGTTTTCATTTATAGCTAGCTACATTGTCAGCAATGGATAAGTTTTTATATTTGGTCAGCATTTTGACAATGTCTGCAGCTTTCTCTATACTAAATGCAATGAATATTATAGACTGTAGTAGTCGCAGCATCCATTTTGACGGAAGTAAATCCATTAATTTTACCTGTGGAGTTTGTTGTACTGGTGGTGATTATTGTCCTCCTCAGGATGGTGAAATTAATCTACAGATTGTTAAACATTCAGAGATTAACTTGACTAAATATAATCTTGGATGGATTCCTGATTCCTGTGAACACAGTCTAGTACTGTGTCCTGATTGTTATCAGAATTATTCTACAGAATCTTTGTTAACTTTTGAAGGATTCAACGGATCTTATAACTACTTAAGTGTGATTCCTTGTTTCAGTCTTTGGTCACACCTTAAATGGATTGATTTATCTCATAATAAGATAAGAAGTCTTAGCTATCCTCTTTACTTTGGAAATGACTCCGTTTTAGAGGAATTGATGTTAAGAGGTATTGGACTAGAGGGTGTCCACCACAAGCTGATCTTGAATCTGAAGTACCTTCAGTATCTGGATCTCAGAAATAATCCTTCATTGACAGATTATTCTTTTACTAAATATAGCACAAGTTTGACAATCTTAGATTTAAGGTTCTCTTGTAACAATTTCACTGTGAACTGTCCAGCCTGTGAGACAAATCTAATGTTACTAGTGAGTAATAGTTCAGCATGCAGTATTGAATCTAGGTGCAATGCCACTAACTGTACTTTTTCTTATCGTGATTTTGAAATGTACTCATCACATCAAAGTCTAGAAGAGGGCCACAGTACCTTACATACAAGAACAACAGCAATAACAACACCTTCTGTAAATTCTTCATCTGTAAGTTTTATTGAAACAGAAGCTTTTTGTTTAAAATTCTCAAATATCTCTCATCTTCCATTTATATCGGAAAAATCATACTGTGGTTTGACTATTTCAGTGTTCGCAATGTTATTCGTGATCGGAGTTATGATAATTTACACTATACGCTGGAGGATACGAGTCCGACGTGAAGGAAGGTATGGCAGGTGGATGTCTATTTATTCTCCTAAAGTCGCTTATAAAGCTAGAGAAGGCAAGAGTGAAGACAGTAATTATAGAGTTCTTAATAATTCAAGCAGCAATATTAGGATGGATTGTGATGGTACGAGCAAACATTCTTCAAGGTGTAGTAGTAGTATTAATGAAGAAGTGATTATTGATCCTAATCTAGAGTCATTGGAGAATATAAGAATGAAATGTAAAGTTACCGTTGAACGTTCTACATCGAATATGGATGATAATTGTAAAATGGCTGTTTCAGGTTCATTGAAAAGTAAAAGAAAAACAAGAAGTATGCCTGGTCAGTATTCCTCACAGAGACCGCCTCAGGGTAATAATAAAATGAATAACAATAGTTCAATAAATACTACAGATGTGGACCATAAAACATCCAGTGAAAATGTTTTGCGAAAGAAAAAAATGGGTGGAAGGGTACCTGGGAGGCGATCTCTGGGCATAGGAAAAAGAGATTATGAAGAACTCAGTAAATCTTCCTTACAGAATCAGAAATGTTCAAAATCAGATTGGAAAATTTATGATGGCTTAAAAAAAGTGTGATTGTATGAAACATATTAACACATTGAGAAGTCAGAAGCCATCCCTAACAAGATAATATCTAACAAGGCAATTGTATAGCTGCTAAACTGTCAAAAATAAATCAAAAGTTAGCATAAATAACCTGGTTAAAAAGACCTCCCAAAGTGTGTTAGTACAAGCTTCACTGTGAGAACAGAGTAACAAACAAAGAAAAAAAAAATTTTTTTAAATTTTAAAAAATTTTAAAATGGAAAATCAAGAAAATGTTAAAATGGCATCTCTTTCCAGAATGTCATAATATGTACATTAAGGACAGATCTGTGCTGTTATAGGTAAAAAAAAATGTTAAGGAAGTTACCTTGTAACAAGTTTGACAAACAATGATGTACTTTGTTTGTGTTTTTTTGTTTTTTTTGCTGGTTACATTCCATAGTTATATCAATATTTCAGTTGCGATATTTTTTGACTTTGTGACTTTTGGTGTTATTCGTTTTTTGTTTCCCTGTTTCATTTATCAAATAATATCATGGTCAAGCTCACACGACACAGACACACCTGTAGCAATTTTAGCAACCTGTAAGAAGAATGAATACATATTTAATATTAATCTCATTGTAGACATAGTAATTACCAATAGGCAAATACATCAGGGAAAAGTTGAAAATATTGAAGTAATGTTATTTTATGATGATTTGGAATCATTTGCTACTAATATTGCCATTGTCGATTCAGGTTCATTGAAAAAAATAATATAAAAAACAAATATTAACAAGCAATAAAAAAAACCAAAAACAAGACATGTCTGGTCAGTTTTCCTCCAACAACAGTGCCTCTTCAGGGTAGTGATAAACAATAGTCAAAATTCTTGAAACAATACAGTTCTATGCAGACTGCAAACTGTGCAGTAAACATATTTTGCAAAAGATTATAAAGGGTAGTGGAGGAGTGTCTAGGAGGCGATCTTTAGGCCTGGAAAAGGAGGTTTATGAAGAATTTAGTCAGTGTCCATTACAGAATCAGGAATGTCCAAATTCAGAGGGAAAATTTTATAAGAGTGGGTGAATGTATGATTAATAAATGTCTGTGGCAGTGTTTCTGTTTTTTTAAAAACTTGGTTTAAACCACTGAAAAAAAGTAAATGAAATCCTAGTTCTTTGCAGCAGTATTTGTTATTATTTTTTTGGTCAGCACCCTTGTCCAAGCCTTACAAGAATATCGCTTATGTCACATTTTGATTATTTGACTACATTTCTTTGCCATTTTTGCAAAAATTTCTGTCTGGTTAGAGTATTGATTGTTGCATCAGAAAGTCCTTAAAAGTTTATATTTTATCAACTTAAATAATTGTACACATTATAAACCTGTGAAATAATTAATCTTAGATTTCATACAGAGCTTTTATAAACCATATAGATGATTTTTTACCTTTATGGAACATTTCAGTGAAATAAATTTATCAGTAGAGTATTGATTGTTGCATCAGAAAGTCCTCCAAAGTTTATATTTTATCAAGTTTCATAATTGTACACATGACAAACCTGTGAAATAATTAATCTTAGATTTCATACAGAGATTATGTAAACAATATAGATGATTTTTTACCTTTGTTGAACATTTCAGTGAAATAAATTTATCAGCTTTCTGAAATCTTATTAGAATCACGAAAATCCCACAAGCATAAAATAATGGAATCCTGGTGTTTTACATTTGGATTAAAGAGTAAATTGAAAGCTCATAAGTTACTACTAATATGTAGTACATAAAACAAGTCCATATCATAGATAATGTCACAAAATATCCCGTTTTTCTTTTTTTTTTTAAAGAAAGTGTTTCATTAGATCATTCCAAGCAGCTACAAGTCAAATATTCAAATCAACTTTCCTTTCTTTTCTTCTCTTTTGCTGTTGTTTGGTAGTCATACTAGCAACATTTCCAAACATTCACCTGAACCCTAACCTTCATAATTTCAAAGTACCAGTTTCCAATATGCCAAGTAAAGTGATATCTCTTGAAATTGGATTGGTGACATGTTTAGCAGCATTTTACACAAAGTCTTTACTGTTCAAGAAACATATAAGTTTACTTTGATATTAAATACTCCAAGATTTTGCAGGATATAAAACTTGCATGTATGCACTCCATTGGAATACACCTAATGGTCACCAGTGTATGGTTAATGGTCATTATCTTTTTTATTGAATTATCGTTATCTCTATCTTGAGTTTACTTCACTGTCCAAGAATCTAATCCCTTTTCATCCCAAACAGCCACGGGGACAAAGTGCCACAAAGTTTAACAGGCAAATGCATTTGAGGTAAAATAAGTTGTTGGGTAAATATGTATATTTTGAATGAATTTAACAAATGGTCGATCCATATAACATTACCAAATGTACTTCCTGCTAAAAATTTTGGTTTGAGTTTCTTTCTGTGAATTTAAGGTTCTGAACTCAGTAATTGTTCTGATGTGAACTGATTAATTGTAAAGCAAAGTCAAAATCCCCAAAATTATGATCAGTTTTTCCATATCTGTATTTTCTTGCACTTGGGACATCTTTTCTTCTTCTTGTATTATCTCCTGAAGTGTTTTGAAAATATGATTGATTTGTAATGAAGGTTATTAATTTTGTTATAACTTGTTGCAACTCTAAGGCAACTAACTTTGTGTATTTAGTTGTAATGACTTTGTTAAATCTCAACTTAAAATTATTGATATTATTGTCTTACCTTTCACAATATTGTCATTATATCTGAGGCCTCAATCATATCTGATTTTCCATTCAGGAAAGTTCTTTTCTTCAGTTTGCTTTTCATTCTGAATAGAATTTCTGATTCATTCACTTTTCTCCCTGCACTTTAGAACAGTTACCAGACTAGTAACTTTAATACTCAGAACCTGCTGTTGTTGCACAATCATAGTTTTAGCTTACATAGTGTACTTAGGATTATTCAGTCATACATACCTTTCACAAGAGTTAGTATCTTTCATTACTGCTTGCAGGGCAAAGGTGTTAGACGAACATTAATTAAGCTACTTGAATGTTAGCAGAGTTTGGAGGATTTTTGTAAGACGTTGCAACATTCCTTGTCTTGACTTCAATCAATACCTTGTTTAGGTGGCTTTGCTTGTTTTCTGAAAAGCCAGGAACTTTGATTTGGTGATATTAACTTTCAGAGTGTTGACTTGAATGTCAGTGTAGACCTGTATTGTAACTGTGCCAGACTCTGTGGAATTGATACTAACTACTAGTTAGTTGTTTTCATTTATAACTAGCTACATTGTCAGCAATGGATAAGTTTTCATATTTGGTCAGCATTTTGACAATGTCTGCAGCTTTCTCTATATTAAATGCGATGAATATTATAGACTGTAGTAGTCGCAGCATCCATTTTGACGGAACTAAATCCATTAATATTACCTGTGGAGTTTGTTGTACTGGTGGTGATTATTGTCCTCCTCAGGATGGTGAAATTAATCTACAGATTGTTAAACATTCAGAGATTAACTTGACTAAATATAATCTTGGATGGATTCCTTATTCCTGTAAACACAGTCTAGTACTGTGTCCTGATTGTTATCAGAATTATTCTACAGAGTCTTTGTTAACTTTTGAAGGATTCAACGGATCTAATAACTACTTCAGTGTGATTCCTTGTTTCAATCAATGGTCAAACTTTAAATGGATTGATTTATCACATAATAACATAAGAAGAGTAAGCTATCCTCTTTACTTTGGAAATAACTCTGATTTAAAGGAATTGAGGCTAAGAGGTAATGGACTAATGATTATCCACTTCAAGCTGATCTTGTATCTGAAGGGGCTCCAGTATCTGGATCTCAGAAATAATCCTTCATTGAACGGTTATTCTTTTACTAAATATAGCACAAGTTTGACAATCTTAGATTTAAGGTTCTCTTGTAGTGATTACATTGTGAAGTGTCCAGCCTGTGATACAAATCTAACGTTACTAGTGAGTAATAGTTCAGCATGCAATATTGAATCTCAGTGCAATGCCACTAACTGTACTTTTTCTTATCATGATTTTGAAATGAACTCCTCACATCAATGTCTAGAAGTGGACTCCGTTACCAGTCATACAAGCTCTATTACAGTAATCAACCAAACAGTAATAACAATACCTTCTATAAATTCTTCATCTGTAAGTTCACATGAAACAGAAGCTTTTTGTTTAAAATTCTCAAATATCTTTCATCTTCCATTTATATCGGAAAAATCATACTGTGGTTTGACTATTTCAGTGTTCACAATGTTATTCGTGATCGCAGTTATAATGATAATTTACACTATACGCTGGAGGATAAGAGTCCGACGTGAAGGAAGGTATGGCAGGTGGATGTCGATTTATTCACCTAAAGTCGCTTATAAAGCTAGAGAAGGCAAGAGTGAAGACAGTAATTATAGAGTTCTTAATAATTCAAGCAGCAATATTAGGATGGATTGTGATGGTACAAGCAAACATTCTTCAAGGTGTAGTGGTAGTTATGAAGAAGTGATTATAGATCCTAATCTGGAGTCATTGGAGAATATTAGAATGAAATGTAAAGTTACTGTTGAACGTTCTACATCGAATATTAATGATAATTGTAAAATGGCTGTTTCAGGTTCGTTGAAAAGTAAAAGAAAAACAAGAAGTATGCCTGGTCAGTATTCCTCACAGAGACCGCCTCAGGGTAATAATAAAATGAATAACAATAGTTCAATAAATACTACAGATGTGGACCATAAAACATCCAGTGAAAATGTTTTGCGAAAGAAAAAAATGGGTGGAAGGGTACCTGGGAGGCGATCTCTGGGCATAGGAAAAAGAGATTATGAAGAACTCAGTAAATCTTCCTTACAGAATCAGAAATGTTCAAAATCAGATTGGAAAATTTATGATGGCTTAAAGAAAGTGTGATTGTATGAAACATATTAACACAATGAGATGAAGAAGTCAGACGCAATCCCTAACAAGATAATATCTAAGCAAGGCAATTGTATAGCTGCTAAACTGTAAAAATAAATCAAACGTTAGCACAAATAACCTGGTTAAAAAGACCTCCCAAACGTTTTAGCACAAGCTTCACTATGAGAACAGAGTAACAGAAAAGAAAAAAGAAAAAAAAAAAAAAAAAAATGGAAAATCAAGAAAATGTTAAAATGGCATCTCTTTCCAGAATGTCATAATATTCTACATTAAGGACAGATCTGTGCTGTTATAGGTAAAAAAAAATGTTAAGGAAGTTACCTTGTAACAAGTTTGACAAACAATGATGTACTTTGTTTTTGTTTGTTTGCTTTTTTTTGCTGGTTACATTCCATAGTTATATCAATATTTCAGTTGCGATATTTTTTGACTTTGTGACTTTTGGTGTTATTCGTTTTTTGTGTTAAGTTTCCCTGTTTCATTTATCAATTAATATCATGGTCAAGCCCACACGACACAGACATGACTGTAGCAATGCTAGCAACCTGTAAGAAGAATGAATACATATTTAATATTAATCTTAATGTAGACATAGTAATTACCAATAGGCAAATACATGAGGGAAAAGTTGAATATATTGAAGTAATGTTATTTTATGATGATTTGGAATCATTTGCTACTAATATTGTCATTGTCGATTCAGGTTCATAGGGAAAAAAAATATATAAAAAACAAAAACAAATAAACAAGCAATTAAAATAAACAATCAAAAATCAAAAACAAGACATGTCTGGTCAGTATTCCTCCAACAGCAGTGCCTCCTCAGGGTAGTGATAAACAATATGATCAAAATTCTTGAAACAATACAGATCTATGCAGACTGCAAACTGTGCAGTAAACATATTTTGCAAAAGATTATAAAGGGTAGTGGAGGAGTGTCTAGGAGGCGATCTTTTGAGCCTGGAAAGGGAGGTTTATAAAGAATTTAGTCAGTGTCCATTACTGAATCAGGAATGTCCAAATTCAGAGGGAAAAGTTTATAAGAGTGGTCGAATGTATGATTAATTAATGTCTGTGGCAGTTTTTCTGTTTTTTTAAAAACTTGGTTTAAACCACTGAAAAAAAGTAAATGAAATCCTAGTTCTTTGCAGCAGTATTTGTTATTATTTTTTTTGGTCAGCACCCTTGTCCAAGCTTTACAAGAATATCGCTTATGTCACATTTTGATTATTTGATTACATTCCTTGCAAGTTTAGCAAACAATTTCTGTCTGGTTAGAGTATTAATTGTTGCATCAGAAAGTCCTTAAAAGTTTATGTTTTATCAACTTAAATAATTGTACACATGACAAACCTGTGAAATAATTAATCTTAGATTTCATACTGAGATTATATAAACCATATAGATGATTTTTTACCTTTGTTGAACATTTCAGTGAAATAAATTTATCAGCTTTCTGAAATCTTATAAGAATCACGAAAATCCCACAAGCATAAAATAATGGAATCCTGGTGTTTTACATTTGGATTAAAGAGTAAATTGAAAGCTCATAAATTACTACCTATATGAAGTACATAAAGCAATTCAATATCATCGATACTGTCACAAAATATCCCTTATTTTTTTTGATAGAAAGTGTTTCATTAGGTCATTCCATGCAGCTATAAGTCAAATATTCAAATCAACTTTTCTTTCTTTTCTTCTCTTTTGTTGTTGTTTTGGTAGTCATACTAGCAACATTTGCAAACATTCACCTGAACACTAACCTTCATAATTTCACAGTACCAGTTTCCTATATGCCAAGTAAAGTGATATCTCTTGAAATTGGATTGGTGACATGTTTAGCAGCATTTTACATTGTCTTCTTTACACAAAGTCTTTACTGTTCAAGAAATATATAAGTTTACTTTGATATTAAATACTCCAAGATTTTGCAGGATATGAACCTTGCATGTATGCACTCCATTGGAATACACCTAATGGTCACAAGTGTATGGTTAATGGTCATTATCTTTATATTGAATTATTGTTATCTCTATCTTGAGTTTACTTCGCTGTCCAAGAATCTAATCCCTTTTCATCCCAAACAGCCACAGGGACAAAGTGCCACAAAGTTTAACAGGCAAATGCATTTGAGGTAAAATAAGTTGTTGGGTTGATATGTATATTTTGAATGAATTTAACAAACGGTTGATCCCTATATCATTATCGAATGTACTACCTGCTACAATTTTGGTTTGAGTTTCTTTCTGTGAATTTAAGGTTTTGAACTCAGTAATTGTTCTGATGTGAACTGATTAATTGTAAAGCAAAGTCAAATATTTCCCCAAAATTATGATCAGTTTTCCATTTCTGTATTTTCTTGCTCTTGGGACATCTTTTCTTCTTCTTGTTTGATCTCCTGAAGTGTTTTGAAAATAATAGTGATTTGTAATCAAGGTTATTAATTTTGTTATCACTTGTTGCAACTCTAAGGCAACTAACTTTGTGTATATAGTTGTAATGAATTTGTTAATCTCAACTCAATTCTTTTCTAAAAATTGTCTCTTGTATCAAATTTCAGCATTTCATCCTTTTCTTAAATATTACAGTAGGAAATATATCAATATTATACTGTGAATTATTATAGTAGGGCTTAAATTAACAAATGAGGCAAAATAGTTTTATCTTATATTTTGCACTTTGTTAACCTTCTGCAGTGACCTTTCTATTTGAAGCATTTCATTTCAAAGAATATGATTGGCTCAACAATGAAAATGCTGCAACAGCAGTAAACAATTGTGTAATTATGAATTCACTTGGAAATAATTATTTGTAAGGCACATTAGACTTTACTTTCGATATTTAGATGGAGATCAAATATAATCGCTTTCATCACGACTATAAATCAAGTGGTTAATCTGAAGCTTTTGATTTCGTTGTTTTAATGATCTATTTGTTACTTCTTACATGCATTAAGCAAAAATAGGTCAACTTTATAGCGTATATACACAATGATGAATTCATTTGCAACTCAGTATTGTAGTATCGCACATTTTAACTTTTACTTTTGATATGTATAAAGTTACCACTTTCTTTTTGTTGTAAAATCCTGAGAATTTAACTGTAAGTTGATATCCGTCGACATTTAAAAGTCGAAAAAAAATTCTTTTAAACTATTCTAGCTGTTAATCTGAAGCTTTTAATTTTTTTCCTTTATTTATCTAATTGTTACTTTCTTTCATAAATTAAACGACACATGTGTAGTCATAATATGTTGCAAGCATGTAAGCATATGTAAGCTGAATACGTAAGCTAATATGTCATCATAATACGTAAGCATAATACGTAAGCATAATACGTAAGCATAATACGTAAGCATAATATGTAAGCATAATATGATGTACTTATGTAAGCATCATACGATGCCTTAGAAGATGAAATACACAAAGATTTATATGAAATGAGTCTGTCATGGAAACCTTTCCTCACAGCTTTCTTCATCAATAGGGAACACTTTTTAATGCTTTCTCTGTCACATTAATGATTTCATAAATGTATTTAATTGATGGCAAAATGGACCACACATGTTATTTTATATGAAACTGACTTTTTCCACTGACTGACTTTGGTTATGCATGAAATAAATTGGGTAAAAAAATCAAGTTATCTTTTCCAGTGTTCTTATTCGGCTACCTGTGTCTGGTTAAAATGAAAATACTATACTATACTATATAAATATATATATATATATATATATATA
>JAIPMN010049022.1:0-15676 GCA_020650975.1 Apostichopus californicus
CAACCCCCCCCCCCCCTTCCCGGCTCTCACAATCGGTCTTATTCGTCTCCACAGGCCTCAAAACAATTGACAGTACGCATCCCATCGGCTTAATATAGATTCTTTAGACTCTAGGATAGTGTAGTTGGTTCAATAAGTTCTTCAACAGCGCCCCTTTCTTGCTAACCGCTTCAATGAACAGTTCTTTGGTATTAATATCTCACTCATATTAAATCCTCATATTGATATAAGACAAGACCTACCGTAGAGGAAGGGGATGTAGAGGAAGGGGTTGAAGAGGGAGAGGATGATTGGGGTAGGGATTTATCTTACACGTAAAGGCAAGAGGCAGTTCGGTGGCCTATTTGACAAAATTGTAAAGAAAGCAAAAGTACAAAACAAACACACACTTATCAATCTTAGTTACAATTTTGGTCTCCATCATTTTTCTGAATGTCAATGTATCAATTTAATTTAAGGTTAAGTATATATTATAACACACACCATAAAGAAAAGGTAAAAAGTGAAAAAACACAAATTAAATTTTCCAACTGCACCAAGTAATATATTTCAGGTTAACAATGAGAATTAGTAAAAGAAAATATTTTCTTGCATTACTGATCATTTGGTGATCAAATTATACTGTAGTTCAACGTAAATCTGTATAAACATGCAATAATTTCATCAGCTGCTGCTGCATCATATTAATACTTCTCGAGGTAGTAAGTGATGATTTTGAAATACTATAAGTATACCACAACTATACAGAATAAGTGTCTATCTGTAAATAATTAAGTTTTTGCCTTTTGTTTTCTGATCTAACAGCAGCACTGCATTCAATTGACACAACTTGTCAAGTTTTCAGTTCCAAAATTCCAAGTAAAAAATTAATGTTTTGTGCGGTCATGTCGATTTTTTGTGACGTTCATCGGGATTAATAGTTTACCACAGACAAAACTGTTAACAACTCATTTGTTGGATTTGAATGCAATTTCTATATCATTTCTACTTGCTGCGAGAAACACTTGATCAATTTGAAAAAAAAAAAATTATTTGAATAATATTTAGTAGGTCTTTAATGTGAAAAATAAGAACATAGTAATTAATTATCAACAAAACTATACTTAGTGAAATCATTGTTTATCGTTTCAAGGTTACTTTACAGTAATACTTACACACCAAACATTTCTCATCAAGACAAATTCCTCCATCAAGAAGATAAGTCAAAGGCAATGAAACCCAAACAATGACTGCAGATTCAAGTAACAAACACCTTTCTTGATTATTTTAACAGAAACTTGACTAGATTAGCTTAGGACGCTATATTTTTATGGGAATATTTCCCATAGAATTCTCCATTTCCAGTGCACGCTCCCTGCTAACAAGTTGCAGACCCTCTACAAGTGACACACTCAAAGTCCATTATATGTAAAAAAGTCCATTAAAAAAGTCCATTACTAAAGTCCAAGTAAAAAAGTCCAAGTAAAAAAGTCCATTACTCAAAGTCCATTAAAGTAAAATGACTCCTCTGCCATTGGTTTATCTAGGCTTGATGAGAGGGGAAGGGGGGTCGGGGGGTCAGGGGAGTCAGGAGGGTCAAGGGGCTATAACCCCAGTGTCCAGGTCAATTTTGGAAACCCAAATAGTTAAATATGGGACTAAGAATAATGTGTCCTTGTTTTTCAAAATATACTTAAAGCAAAGTGAAGACTTCAAATAGGGGGCTGGTGACATTATTGCCCTGGAAAACACATTTTCTTCTAGTGCATTAGAGCTACTTAACTTCTTTTGTGTAATGTCGTACGGTCATCAACCATATCGAATGAACATTTTGTTAGAATATTTCGACATCATTTAGAAAGAACCCACAGTTATCAAGGCCTCCACATAGTTCCTGCCCTGAGATCACAGATAAAACTACACAAAGCACAGATAACGCTATAGAGATCCCTTGAAACCCCACACTTGTGTACGGTGTACCACTGGATGCAGAACTGTACATGAAACATGGTTGTCGGGGCAACAGTTCCTATGGGATTTTCCTTTCGATAAAAAATGGCAGAACAGATGATTCCAAAATTTGGGTAACAAGGAGATATATTATCAAATAACAGAAAAATAACAGAAAAATAGTACATAAGACTTTGCTGCATCAAATGGTGTGATCAATTAAATAAGTGATTTTAGATGCAGTAAGAAGAATTTAAGAGGTGTGAACCAGATGGGAGAAACCTTCAGCAATTGCAGGTATCATAAATGGTCAACTTGAAGGCTGCACACTGGGCATAGTTTTATTAAGCACAGGAAACCATTTATGAAAATTTCATGAAAATATCCAATGATTGGAAGTTCCAGTGTAATTTCTTTGGGAATACTTTACACTTTTAATAAACATTAATTAATATTTGCTCTTCAATTGTGGAGGTATTTCTTTACCACCCATGGCATATATCTCCACGAGGGTCTCGGCAAAATGAGGATTTAACTTTTGGCTTACTCTCTCCATCCAAGCTCCCAGCTTAGGATTTTCTGTCACAGGGTCATGACCTGTACCGACAATCTGAAGAATCTGTGTGACAGAAACAGACAAAAGATGATAAAATGAGTAGCTTATGTATGTGTTCATGCTGCATTAATCTGTCTTAAATATTTAATCGGTTAAAGGCAAAAACTAATAGCCACAATATGCTTCTCAGAAGGATTTTCCTCATAAGCGCTACTAAGATTGCACAAGATTCCTCTGAACAAGTTATTTTTGATTATGTGACTGGGACTTTTACTATGTCGGCGTCTTAAAGAAAAACACAACATCCCCATTTGGATCATTTCTAATGTATGGATATGAGATTATTGAGATACCTGGGTGAACTTACCAACAGATACTATTTTGTATTTTTAAATGATTGATATTGTGAATATATACAGGTTTGTAGCCACTCTGGCATGGGTGTATATGTATAGAATATGTATGGTTGTTAAATTGCTGACTTTACCTCATGTACAGCAAAGATATCAGCAATAGTAATTTCATCACCGCATAAAAACTTCTTGTCACCCAAAAATGTCTTCTGGACAATGTGAGTAATTTTCTTCATATTAGTCTCCAACTTTGCTGTCTGTTTAGCATCTGGGGTTTGTCCAGTTCTCATCGCTGTCAACTGAAAAATGTTAAAAAGAAACAGAAAAAAAGAAGAAAAAAAGATATAAGATATCAAAACTGTGAAGAAGGACCCTTAATGTTCTATTGCAGGGACATCTAACCTTTTGTTCTGTAAGGCCCACATTTAACTTTTTAACAACAAGCAGAAGCTTAGAGGATGACATGACACAAATTCAACTTTAAAGGGGTGTTCCTCTGATGTTAATACACAACCACATATATGAAAACTAATGATTAAACCAATTAAGTGTCAATATTATTGACAGTTTTTTTTTGGCATATCATGAAAAACACAGCTCGAAGTGATTACTTCTCTGATGTATGGACAACCTCATCTTTCCAACACAAACACAAACTTGACGGGGTATACCTGTGATATATATTCTGCACCTCATCTGCCTAACATGAAATGAACCTTACGATGAGGTATTCATTTAATTATAAATACAGTACCTCATGAATGAAGAGTAACGAGTAATGAAGTCTTGTTCCTAAATGTTGATATTCCAAGTACTCATCGACTCTGGCCCTCTGCTTCAGGTCCTTTGGATACCAGTGGTCTGCGATTTGGTCTCTGTACTTGTTGGCGATGTACCGAACCATGGCCACACTATACAGAGATATAAACCAAGGAGTACAGTATAAGGTCTGTTCAAGATGCATCAGGAGCAGCAAAGTTGTGCTCCATAATTCTTTACAGTAGCTTAACTATAAGCAGATGAAGAATGACACTAGAATTCCATTTTAATCACATTCCTCCGAATGAAGAAAGAAACTTGATGACATTAAATCTTGTTAAGAATTTTAAATTTCACCCATCTTTTTGTTAAAGTCCCTCAACATATTGACCCTACATCCAGGCTTGGTGAGAGAGAGGGTGCCATGCAGAAGCATCCAGTGGGTTACAGCTTCACAGTCTTGGTTAATTAGGGGACCAGGGAAATATGAGATAAAGAATAATGCATTCTCATTTTCAAAACATACTTAAAGAAAGAAATTAAGAATTCTAAAAGGGGACCCACTGACATTTAATTGTCCTCAGGGCCCAATCTGGGCCTTCATGTTGACATTTCTTATTGTCAAGATCATTTCTAGAACCCATTTTAACACAAACAGAAAATCCTAGGGAAAATGCATGCTAGAATCTTCACCAATTTAGCAAATTCTGATAGCCATCAGAGCAGCATTTTTTAAATTAATTTTGTTTCCAGTCAAAATCCATCACAGATGTCACTCAGTCCCATAACCATAGTCCCATAACCCATGTGGTAACCATAACCATAACCCATGTGGTAACATAATCCATGTGGTAACATAACATGTGGTAACATAACATGTGGTAACATAACACGTGGTAACATAAACGATGTGGTAACATAACCCATGTGGTAACTATAACCAAAACCCATAACCATAAATAACCATAACCTCAGTCCCATAACCATAAATGATCTACAGAATTTACTCAAAAGAATTTTTCTATCAAATTTGTAAATTAGTCTATTGGAGTTTTGTACCTTTCTGACAAATTAAAGTCTCCATCTTTCAAGGCAGGTAACTTTTTCCGTGGGTTGATCTCGGCAAATTCTGCAGTTCGATTTTCCCCTGGATAATAACAAATTTGCAAATGTCAAAAATGTATTTAAAAAAAGAAAAGACTGTTGAAAATGATGCTAGGCTGGTTTTTGCTACAGATTTTAAGATCACAAACTGTATATAACAGTTGTATAATGTATAAACATCTAGAAGAATCAACTGAAAAAGACCAAAATGACTTTTTGTGTAGTTATTGATCCCTCTAGGCTAGGGGTGGGCAACCTTTTTGAATGAATGGGCCAGATATAAGGGGTGAAAAATTAACTGGGCCACACCTAACCAACGACCTGCTGTTGATTTCAAACCTTTGATTCCGAGAACTTTCAAGCAATATGTATGTGGACTTAATCTGTATTCACAAAAACATAATGTTAATACAGTACAGTTGATAATAAATGGGGATAATAGGCCTACCTGACAGCATCATTAGTGCCGATAAATTCTAAGCAGTTAGCTCGTTTTTTGTGATGATGTTAACTAGATTGATTGTTTTTCTTTTTCTTGAGACATCTCACAGGCCGCCAAAAAATCACTGGCGGGCCGCATGTGGCCCGCAGGCCGTAGGTTGCCCACCCCTGCTCTAGGCCAACTAACTTGACTCTGGACTGTCTCTCACCATTGCCGCTACATCTCCACCTCATCAACAAGGATACTCGGGTAACAGACAATGGGCCTCTTACATGAGAAAGAAAAATATTTCACACTGTTGGTCGTAAACCCATCTGAATATCTTGTTCCTAACTTGAGATATGGCTGAGAAGTGCAACTAGTTGGATTGACTAAACCCTGGATTCTTTCCAGGAATGGATAGCAGAGGGCGGTCTGTGATATCATAGAAATTAAGTAATATTCGAAGGATGTGATTTGACCTAAAGATGCAGAAAATTACCAGCATCTTAATTTTAGCCATCAACTTCAGCCACTGGAAATCCCTTTAAATCTTTTTTACTTATGGTTTCATCAGATCAAAATATCTGGGTAAATTCAAGAGTCATTTCAGGCCAAGATAGAAGAAAGAT
This sequence comes from Apostichopus californicus, assembly GCA_020650975.1. Taxonomy (NCBI): domain Eukaryota; kingdom Metazoa; phylum Echinodermata; class Holothuroidea; order Aspidochirotida; family Stichopodidae; genus Apostichopus; species Apostichopus californicus. The sequence goes on from JAIPMN010049022.1 coordinate 5,755, forward strand.
TTTAAAAATGGCTGAAGTTGCCATACTTTTAACAATTTCCTTCAGATAGGCAGTCAGGAATTTTGTAAAGAATTTGCATTTTTCAAAATTATACACGTAAATATATACAGCTTATGTGTATTTTTCCACTAGTACAAGGGTTCAACTTACCAGCACCAATACTTATTTTACATGCTTCAAATGGAATACCAGTGACCTTCAGAAATGTATATATGGACCTAGAAGGTTGAGAGAGCATGTCATAATAAAAATGTAGTTTGCTCATGGTGATGTCTGGAATAAGACCACCGCTGGTGAATTGCAGTCTCAAAACTATAACAGAAAAACGAAGAAAAAGTGAACATAAGGACAAATGAAAACAATGCTGATTCTATGTAAAGTATGATAATGGAAGCTTTTATTGTAATCTTCTTCAGAACTAGTTATTTTTTTCAGGCAAATATTGAATCTTGTTACTCCTAATGTCAGAACTGAATCCTACAATCAAAATACGTCTGCAGTTTTATACTGTGTGAGAAATCACTAGTAAACGTGAATTATCCTGGGCTTAACATTGAAAAACTAACTTTTTAGTAGCAATCACATGTCAAAATAAAAATATAGTTGGCTAATGGTGATGTCTGGAATAAGTCCACCGCTTGTGAATTGCAGTCATTTGACAAGGTGAACATAACTTGAGCCGATTCCACGAACGTATGAAATCTAGCCTAACATCAGGCACGATCTATAACAGTTATTCTAACCATGAAAGGTAACTATTGATAAAAATATTACTTACCACAATTATTTTCTAAGCGGCGAGGGTTCTTCGCTATGAACTAGACAACGAACTTGACTCCCAGCACGCCTACATTAACTAAATATGACCTTGTTATGTTCTTGGAAGGATGGTTTACTACACACTTTGTTAGTAGCAAACCCAGACTGTGTAAGGTCCAACGAGCACCTCGATGGTAAACACATTACGCAATATTTTGGCCCAAGTCTGCAAAGCGAGCATTGTTCACTTGTTCACTTATTTTAATTGTAGACATATTTCAAATCACGGATAGCTACGCAGATTTCACGACGACCCTTGACTTTAGTGATAGTAATATACAACGACCGTGCTGAGATGTTCAGATAATTCTGTATTGCAGTGCAGTGTACAAGTACTCACTTCATAACAAACTACATCTGATCGGACTTTTTAAAGATTTTAAGCTTTCTTGACCGATTAGCTGGGTTTGGGTGATACTTATTCATTAAAGTATACCCTTGATAACAGTTTGTCAAAGTTTTACCAGCATCCAATATGAAGAATCTGTGTTTGTATTATGACATGTTGTCACCGCCGTGTAGGGCAATCTATGCATTGCTAAAAGTTACTGCGATCCCGTTTGAAGCCAAAAAGATAACGATTATGTCAGGTAAGTTTTGTAGCATTGAATCATTTTCATTCACAAGTTAATCAGGACTGATAAACAACTCACTTAGAAGCATGAAGTTTCATTAAATGCTAGTTTTCTGGGCCGCAACCACCATTTTTTTAGTTGTGGTGGGACGGGGTAGGGCTAAAATGTTGTCCTTAAGAGGAGGGGATTGCACTTCCTGTATTGGAAAATCCTGGTAGAATGTAGGCTGTTACTATGCAAAATGGTGCTATATTTTACAACTTGAAACGATTGAAGAATTGTTTTGCTAGTTTCAAAATAGCCTAATTAAAATGAGCATGCCTCAAAGTTACTAAATGCATTATTATTTATTTTTTGTGGGGGGGGGGGTGGGGAGATTAGGCCTTTACTATCTACTACTGTACAGTTCACCTTGACAGTCTAATCCTATGTAGTGTGATGCCAGGATCCATGTCACAATTAAAATGAATTCCATATTATATTATTGTTACTATTGGCTTTCAAGTAAAGGTGATTGTTATCATTGCAGGCATGCGTTATCACACCCTCTGACTTTTGAGTTTTGACCCACTGTTTTACCTTTTTGTGATAAAAGTAGCCTATCACGGCAATGAAACAAAATAAAAAGAACATGCAAATATTGGTATGCACGCCATGTATTGCATATTATGACAGTCATGTTTCTCTGGCTTAAGTACTGTACTGTATGTCTCTTATGTTATTCTTCATTCATCACATCAGCTTGATAATAAACGGTAAAGGGTATACACACTGCAGGGCTAATATATATGTTTTAGTTTCCAGTCATCATAGAGTCTACACTAGCTGTAACTTCTCAAAATTCAAGAAACAACACATAGATTTATCTGTCCATATCATTTTTTCATTTTGAAATTTTAAAAGGTACTGGTCATCATATTTTGATACGCTATTATGTTAAGATGTATGTCTATGCTTCCTGAGTTTTTAACATTCTTGAGTCAACTTCCTTTGGTTTTCAGGTGAGAACCGTACCCCAGAATTTGTGAAGATCAACCCCAGAAAGAAGCTACCTGCTCTCAAAGATGGAGACTTCAACCTAACTGAGAGGTAATGCTGGCAAAATGCCAAACAAAATACACCCTATCAGAACACAGCTCAACTGGTACATATATGCTTCCAGCTAGTAATGTTGTCGTACTTGGTTTGTATTGGTTTGGAATTAATGCTCAAATATTACCGTTGGTTTTATTTTTTATTTTTGGTGAAAACTGATACAAATATTTAATATGACATCATACAAACTTATGTTGAAAATATTTAAGATATGTAACTTTATAGTTGACCAAGGTTGCAGGATCAGCAAGCGCCAGTTTATTTCTTGTTTGGTCATAAACAACAGCACTGTGCTTTGATAAAGTCAATCGTTATTTTTGCCTAATATGCCAGAAGTACCAAAAGTGGTTGCCTACCACCGTATCAAAGTCAATCATCTTTCTCACTGCATTTTCCTCTCTGTGATTTTTGTATGTACTGTTTCTTTGAGCATGGCAATAATTCTGAAGATTTCACAAGGGGGGGGGGGGGGAATATCGCATTTTTGCTTTCAAAATTGACAAGGTATATGACTCCCTGGTCTAGCTGTGTGATTGCACAATCCCACTTTCTGGGCATATTTTTGAGGAGCCGATGTAGCAGGAAAATGCTTCAGGGAATTTTGTAGTATGCTCAAATTTTGGGGTAATATAGATTTGTAAGAGAATTGCAGATTAGCAAAGGCAAGTCTGGTTATCTGGTCAGTCAGGACTACAGAAATTAATGTCAAAATGATGCAAGTCATTTTAAAGGATGAATTTAGGCAGAGTTTTAGTCTTGATATAGTCCAGACGAAGGAAAAATAAAAGTTAGAGTGCCAGTAATATCTATAGATGAATTCCAGTGTTCAAGATATTCACCATTAAAATATCAAAATAAAATAAAACTGTTAGCAAACTGCTTATCCACTAGAGAATGTGTAAAAGTAAGTTGGCCTGACATTTCGATCCTAGCAGGATCTCCCTCAGAGGCTTTTTTTAGCCTCTGAAGAAGATCCTGCTAGGATCGAAACATCAGGCCAACTTACTTTTACACCTTTAAAATATGTTAACTCTCTGAATGTTCCTTTAAGGCTATTAAACTTAGTCGTAGTTATGTCTCAGTTAACTCCTCAGTACAGGCCAGAATATTAATGCATTGCTTTATAAAATTCTAAGAACTCCACCAAGACATATTCTTTTAACTTCATATTGGATGATATCCTATTCAACACCAAGTGTCCATGAAAAAATATGTAACACACTGTAAACATGTCATCTGAGGCCATAGAACTTTGATATTTTTCCATTGTGCTTTGTGCTTTTCTATCTTTCTCTCAACTGAAGTGCTCCCTTCAAGTTCAAATTTTCATCTCTGTTATGAGGGTGTACAAGGCACTGGTATTTAGGATACATTGTATCAACTTTAAAAATTGTAGCTGTCATCGATCTTGTTCAAAAATCATTTCTGACTATACTGTATAAATATGTAAAAATCTTACAAAGCTTTTAGTTGCTGGAAAAGTCTTCTGATATAGGACTTAAGTAAAATAGAAAGATTGCTTTACAATTTTTTTTATGACTTTGCCACAATGTCTCACCAAGCAATGTTATTGTTCTTATTTAGTGTTGCCATGGTGAGGTACATCGCTGACAAATACAGAGGTCAGTTCCCAGACCATTGGTATCCTGCAGATCCATTGAAAAGAGCCAGAGTAGATGAATACCTGGAATATCAACACCTCGGAACTCGTCTGCACTACTCATACTTGGGTGTCTACGAGGTATGAAATGTCATTTCAATAGTCTGCCTCCTCTCCCCCCCCCCCCACCACCCACTCTCTCTGCATTATTAACGTTTTTATTTTCAGTGACATATTTAAATAAAGAGACTTTGGACAGATTCTTGAAAATTTCTCAAATTACGTCACATAAAAACCTCAATGTATTTATGCCTTTTGGTTTTTGTGAAGTCTCTGAAGTCTAAGTACCACTAGTCCAGTCTGTATACCAGTTCCAGTCTGTATACCAGTTCCAGTCTGTATACCAGTTCCAGTCTGAATATCAGTTTTCTAGTCTGATTCCTATCTAAGTACTGGTGTTCCATTCTGAGTGCCAGTCCCCCTGTGCTGAGTACAAGTCTTCCAGTCTGAGTTCCAGTTTCAATTTTTAGTACTAGTCTTCCAGTCTGGTTACCATTCTTCCAGTCCAAGGGTCAGTCTTGCAGAATGAGTACAAGTCTTCCTGGCAGTTTGAGTACGTTTTCCAGCCTGTATGCCAATCTTTAAGTCTGAGTACAAGTCGTCCAGTCTGAGTTTCTTTCTATTTTGAGTTCCTGTCTTCCAGTCTGGATACAATTCTTCCAGTCCAAGTGTCAGTATTCCAGTCAGGATACAAGTCTTCCTGGCAGTTTGAGTACCAGTTTTCCAGCCTGACTGCTAGTCTTCCAGTCTGGGTACAAGTCTTCCTTGCAGTTTGAGTACGTTTTCCAGCCTGTATGCCAGTCTTTAAGTCCGAGTACAAGTCATCCAGTCTGAGTTTCTTTCTATTTTGAGTTCCTGTTTTCCAGTCTTGGATACCATTCTTCCAGTCTAAGTGTCAGTCTGTCAGTCAGAGTACAAGTCTTCCTGGCAGTTTCAGTACCAGTTTTCCAGCCTGAGTGCTAGTCTTCCAGTCTGAGTAGTACTGGTTTTCCAGTCTGAGTACTAATCTTCCAGTCTCTGTACCAGGTACTCAGAATCAGTGACTTAGAGGTTACCACAGATATGTATTACCCAGGACATGTCCTGTTAATAGTGCTTTATTCTATCTTACCCAAGCATGCTGGTGAACTAATAAACATTACAAAATGTCCACATTTGTAGGTAGTTCTAACAAATTTGTAATAAATTCAGTAGAAAAGTGCTCTTGATGATCATTTGACTCTCTGGCTACTTTAATTTCAGTACAGAAATGCAAATTGTAAGTAGTAACAATTCTTTTGGCCTTATGTTTCAATTATTATATTAAGAGTACGCTGGATTGAACCTTTAACTTCTAATCTGGTACCATTTGCATGTAGGTAATACCCCTCAAAATCAAGTTTTCCCAGAAAGTGCAGGGAAACTCCCTCAATAAAGACATCTCCACAAATCACCAACTCATCATCGTTTCTCCAGAAAAAAAAGTATTTTCTTCCAAATCATGGATTCGCTCTCAATTTACTACTGTAGTTTGTGTTTTAATTACTTTCTTACTTTCATTATTCCTTCTAGTTTGAAGATGATTTAGTTCTTAATTTAACCTTTTTATTTTTACTTCAGTGGAAGGCATTGATGAAAGGACATAATGACCCCAAAGAAAAGGAAAAACTGGAATTAAATGTCAAGAAAATTACACACATTGTCCAGAAGACATTCTTAGGTGATCAGAAATTCCTCTGCGGAAATGAAATAAGTGTGGCCGACATCTTTGCTGCAAATGAGGTAAACATTTTGTATTCTTAAGAAGAGCTTGTCACATTTGAAAGTTTATCCTTGAAATGTTTTTTTCAAGGATGTCTTTAATAAATAATTTAGGCTTCTTTAGAGTTTCTGTCATTTTGTTCACATTTTGGAAACACATTGCAGAGAGGAGGAAATCTTTTAGTTTTGTTAAACAATTGCCCAGTCTACTGTTTCCTTGTGATGGGGGAAAAAAAGGATGTTAGTAATATGAAAAATATTTGTCATAAAGAATATGTCAACACATAGGAGCAGGGTTGCCAGATTTTCTCTGACGCAACCGCCCAGATTGGCGGCCAAATCGGGTGAAAAAATGCAAAATACAAATTTTCTGTTTTTTTTTTTAATGTCAATTGACATTGTATATGGGGTAGGAATTGCGTTTGTTCACAATTCGTTGCAATGGGGGTCTCTTAGATGAACATTAGGGATTGAAATGTGGTACCAAACAAATCCAATGTTTCTACCAACACGTAAGTCCAAAGTCAGACTGACCAACTTGAAATGGTCAAAATCAATGTTCTTTGTGGGAATTGAGGAATTTTCAGCGACTGTTTCTCTTGAATTGGTAGGCCATTAAAGAAAAAAGTCCAAAAAGAACCACCAAAAGGCTGTTTGGCTGGAAGTGTTCTTTTTTTCCTCCGCCCAATGAAATTTGAAAAATGCCAAATGTTGGCATTTTTGGCATGTAAGCTGCCAAACTGGCAACATTGCACAGTAGCATTAACAAATTGTGAGTACTACCGTAAACTACAAGTTAATAGTAAAAGAAATCTAAACGTTTCACTAAATATGTCGTCACTTTTTGTACCGTTTGTGAGTTTTATTTCTAGTATATTTGGGATGAATTGCCGAACATCTTCTTTATCTTTCTTTGGTGCTGACAGATGGTGACTCTGGAATGTTTTCATCGAGATCCGTTTGACGGTTTCCCAAAGTTATCGGACTGGATCTGTCGAGTAAGTGAATCACTGAACCCGTATTTGGCAGAGACGCTAGAGGAAATGTTTGATCTGTCCGGCAGGGAGGTTCCACCAAGATACACTGGCAAGCAGTAGCAGCAATAGGGCTCTCATGAGAGAGGATAGTCTGGAGGAAATATATATTTATAACCGATGCAAGAGGTCCATAATCTAAGCATCCTGGCGATAAATCTCCGTTTAGTTCCTAGGTACTGTTTTTTTCGAGATATTAACATTTGAAGTTGACATGCTCGGTACAAAACGTGTATTTGTTGCAAACAGGTCTGACAGGTGTGTTCCTCTTCCATCCATCGAAAGTAAATCTTCCTCCGTCTGGAGTATCTTTTTAAAGGCATTGAAGACTCGCCCCAAACTGCGTGCGGCCATCTGAAAAAGTTAACTTTCCGTTGCTTGCAAGAGACGTTTTGTTCGTGTCGCTACAAAATGCAGACAGTAATGAAACGTGATACCTTGTTATCTTTAGCTGGACCTGAGATGTCCATCGCTGTATTGTGTGTACACTGTGCTGTGGGTATTGACCGCAGCTGTATGTACTGACTGTACACTATTGTCTAATTACCGACGGTAGCAAGCTGTGTGTGTATTTTCTAAGTTCGATGGTGGTGTCTAACACTTCTGTTACACCTCATTCGAAACTAGGTCAGATTACCGGCATTAGACGTTTCTTTTTGCGCGAGTCTTCACACCCTTTAAACAATGGGATATGCTAAAGGGAAGCTGCTAGTTATGGAATTCAAACAATTCTGCCAGTGAAACATCACTTCTATACATGATCCAGGTGTCTTTTTGTATTGATTGTAAGCTGACACAGGGTGGTCACCCATTTCTCATCTAGCTGAGAGACTATAAAGGCTACATCGATTCAGAAATCAGAAAACCCAGCATTTTCACTGATCATGTACATCCAGGAAGAAGGTCTACGGGGCCATGACCTTTTCTTTTGAAACCTCTTTGGTACTCAAAATCAGCTACAAACAGTCCTGAGCATGCTCCTTCTTCCAGGAAATCCATCACTGCATAAACTACCTGTTTATATCTGTAATTTTCTTTGGAGAAGTTTGTGAATCTATGTGCCATAGCCATTTAATACTTCCATATGAGATATTGCATCATGGATGTACAGGGGGTTAGGATTCAAGTTAGGCAAGTATTGAACTCTTGTCATCGGTGAAGGTTCGGAGAGGTCATTGCTTCGACAGAATGACCATTGGAACATTTTCTGTCAGATGAGAGGTCAGTTTATAAAATAAGCATCATGGACCAGGACTTTGTATAAGTTTCCTTGTTATACCTCCTCTTTACCACCTCTTGTATATACTGTTACTGAGAGCAAGAAGAAAATGGGGAAAAAAGCAATTGAGCAGCAAGCGTATGTCACAACTATTTACTGAAATATTACAAAACTATCAGATTTGGAAATTCCATATTTCTTTTTGGAACATGAATGCAGCTGTTAAAAGTATATCTAAAAGTGATAATATAAAATATATATTTGTAAGACTTTACTTTTTTATTTCCCTTACCTCTGTTTTCTTTGATATGGTTGCCATTTATATTCCAGTAGGTATGAGTAAGAGAAGCATTATGGGTAATTAACCCGGCTTCCTATTTGAAATCTTCATTTCTTCTTTAGTATATTGTGGAAATGAGAATATATTCTTTATCCTTATTCGACCCCGCTACCTAGTTGAACCCAAATGCCCGGAGGCCTGCCCCATACCCCTTTACTCTTACCCTTTCCTCTGGACTGATGCTAATGAATATGCTTGACTAAAAAATTCTTGCCATAAACTAAGTTACAGGAACCATGTAAAGAACAGTTTAAGAAGTTGTTCCAAAACCATGATTTCCATTGAACCCTTCCTTAACAATGAGATCTTGTAGTGGTGAAAGCTTCATTCAATTCCTACAATGACTTTTTGGTTTCGATGATAATTGTAACCTTTGCATGCGTGATTGGGTGTGTGTGTGTGTGTTTGTGACGCCCAGCTTGTAAACACGATATCTGAAGAAGGGAAGGTCGCCAATTTTATATTTGGTGTGTAGAAGTACCACATTAAGGTCAAGAAGCATATTGTTCTTATATGGAGGTCAAAGGTCATTGGGGGCCACCAGGTGTCAAATTGTGAAAATCTTGTAAACACGATATCTCAAGAAGATAAGCTTGGGCAAATCTCCTAATAATATATATGTGAACCACATAGAGTACAAAAAGCCTATTGTTCTTGGTAAAAGTCATTTGAGGTCATCAGAGGTCAAAATATGGAAACCTTGTAAACATGATATCTCAATATTGAAAGCTTGGGTAGATCTCATATACTTAGTATGAAGGTGTATAACATTGAGTAAAAGCAGCCTATTGAGTTTGGTGGAGGTCAAAGGTCATTTGAAGTAAAATGCCACACACTTCACTTCCCTCTTACCTGTTTCTGTACACACGCACCTTCCTATATTGCATGGGAAGCTTGGACAGATCGCATATTCATATGTAATTGTACCACATTGAGTACAAAAAGCCAATTATGTTGTGGGCGGAGGTCGATGGTCGTTTGAGTTCACCAAGGGTCAAGTTGTGGAAACCATGTTTAACATAATATTTCAACAAGGACAGATGTCATATTTAGTATGTTGATGTACGGTATCACATTTAGTACAAGAAGTCTGTTGTTGAGGTCAATGGTCATTTCAGGACAGCCTGTGGCATTGTCAATTTATTGTTTGTCACATCAAACTGCTTTTCACTGTATTACTAAGATCTAGTACGTTGTAAACCCTCACTATACATTACGTCAGATTAATGAAGAAAACTGCTCAGGTTACATCATCGAAACCACAATGCAATTTGTCATTCTGGTTTTTAGCTGTGTTCATTTAAATTAAGGTAATAATTTTTGTACCGGAAGTAAATTATACTTGAAGCAAACAAATGTACGTGATGCCTCGGAGAAGCACATTTCCATAAAACATTTTTTTCATCAGAATATTTGCCGGATGATATTCATATATATATA
>JAIPMN010049034.1:0-10712 GCA_020650975.1 Apostichopus californicus
GGGGGGGGGCTGGCGCCCCCAGCCCCACCGGTTCCTACGCCCTTGCCCGTGATGGCAAATTAATGCCACACTTGTTTGGTATAGAAGAAAGCATTCTACACTGTTTATGTAAAACCCCTTTCCTCAATAACTTGTTTGGTGTATCTGTTCCTATAACTCGACGTATGGTTGTTTGAATGCTACCTAGATATATTGTATAAGTTAATCCCTAATATTCATTACACCGAGAAGTGGATGAAATAAATGATCTTTGAAGTCAGTCACTACAGATAGTCTTCAAAAGCTTTCCTTTCCAGCCAATACGTGGAACTAGTACAGTAACCACTGTTCATGTTCCACAACCGTGCATCAGTAACTATTGCGCTGTGTTCGTAACACAACACGGTAAAATGTGTTACAGGTGGCACAGTAATTACTGCAAGTTTTTTCTTGCTGCAAATTTAAAAATTTAAAATTTAAATTTAAAATTTTTATATGAAAATGTTTAAAATGTTTTTTTCTTTCTTTAATTACTGCAATTTTTCACCTGTCGGACTCGTAGTTCAACGTGTAACAGCTTTCCAGTAATTACTGTGCCAACCGTAACACATGTTAGCGTGTTGCGGACACAGCGCAGTAGTTACTGATGCACGGTTGTGGAACATGAACAGTAGTTAGTCATGAGTATCGGGTGTCCTTTCCTACATTGTAATAGTTTCTTCTTGATTTATCCTTGTTATTTGATACATTTGAAATGTTTCCTTAGCAATTAATGTTGTCGTAGTGTAGATGTTTATCAATATGCATCTTTATAAGACAAATTTTGTCCTCATTGTTTTTTTTAAGAATTTATACATAATAAAGAAAAAAACAAGAAGGGTTTCAGCTCAATTTTCATGACATGATATCACTAACCCTGTTATAGTCATGCTGGTGCATTCATAAAATATCAACAAATTTATTAACTTTGTTTCTCCATTTCAATTGCTATGTGGTTTGTAATGTAAAAATGCTCACAAATTCAAGCAGTTTTGACGAATAAATTTTAACCCCCAAGGTCGAAGGTTCCCAAGTTCAAGTACATTTCCGATTTCTGTTTTCATGCTAATCCCTTATGCAAAACTTAACATGAGAGGGGAAAGAGGAAGGGCCAAGCATAGTGTTGCTTCGGAGGGTCTTAAGTTATACCCGACAAGGGATTCGCTTGTAATCCCCACACAAAGCTTTTCACTCGTTGTTACTTGCCCATATAAGTCTCTCTTTAAAAATACGACAGAATAAAATGATACGAAAGGTCGGTTGAGAACGAAACGGTAAATTCAAACTCCTAAAATCTATTTAGAAAGCAACGAGAGAGAGAAAGAGAGAAATGAAATAAAATAAAATATAGAATACACACGAAACGTCCCGACAATTTCCGATATTAAACTATAACTCGGTTTTATTTCTTATACTCTGTCTGGTTATAAATTACAGAATAATTTTTAACCCTTGCACGTCACGTGACCAATCTGGTTGGTTACTTATTAAGATTTGATTTTGTGTTAAAAAGTGACATTTTGGGTCAACAGCTATACATGGATTTTTTACAGCTTACTTCATTTAAATAAATAGGGATAGATGATTTAATACGGTGTGAAAAGTCAAATGCATGTTATTACAAGTAACAGTAGGCAACTGTAAAAGCAGGTATAAGGCGCATACTCACACTGTTATGTTATAGACATAGACCTATAGCCTATAGTTACCATATTCAAATGGAAGCGATGTTGTTATTGTCCTTTAAAGCCTTCAACTTGCAATTCGACTCAGTTTAATATGGGAGGATGTAGCAGATACACATCATATGAATCTGATAAAACGTGCAAATGGATAAGGAGGCCGGGTGTACTATCACGCAGTTGTAAGCCGAAATCAAGAACTTTATAAATATTTCTCATTTACAAGAAATCTTATACTTGTTTCCAAATATTAAAATCGGTGGTTTCAAACTAAGCCCAACCATGCTTACAGCAGAGTTTAGTATTAAAAATTGTCAATTATAAAATCCCATATAGGAAAGTTATTAAGTTCATATTGAAATTTAGTAAAAGTCAATAATCAAATGGAATTATTGTTTTGCGTAACATCCTTGAGATGTACTCTTATTACCAAAGAGTGATGGTGCAAGTTTGGAGAGAAATCTGGACGTTTTTCAAAGGAGTGAGACTTACTCTTACCAAAATAGTGACTTTATGCCAAACTATAGCTCTACAAGGGATCTGTTTATTCCATAGGATTAAACATTTGCAAAAAATTCCGAGGAAAAAATATTGAATATATAGAATTTGCAAGACACGCAGAATATTTATTTTGCAGTTAACGTTGACCCATTAACCACACATGCTTTACCAACAACAACGTGTGTTGAAAGTGGGCGAAAATAAATAGTGCACAACATTTAATATTCACTCAATAAGCTCACTGACTCCTGAGAAGGGGTTCAGTTGATCATTCTTCTGGGAATTTTAAACATATAATACTATCAACCCGAAAAACATATACCCACCTTTTCCGTCTACATCTAAGATAAGGTGATATTGTACGAATATTGTTCCTCCAAAATAGAAGTGATTTTATATACTTACGGTCACTTTTTCTTAAAACTAAAGTTGGACTTTCTTGTTTGTACAACGGATTGATTGACTGTATATCTCACTTCAATAGAGTTTTCTGTTTAGTTCCAAACATTGGACTATAAACTCCGAAAATATATATTTCTGTTTTGTTTAGGGAACACGTACCATCCATCACGAACTTATGAAAACCTTTTAAATAACTAAACAACGTTTTGTATTCAACGTTCTGATATAACAAGAGATAATTGAAGCGAAACGAAAGCTGCTTGTGGAACTAATGGAAGGGCTTATGATTCATGATGTGTTTCCCTTATAATATAAATAAACTCAAGTAGGTATAGGGACTCGACTCACAGATCTATAACAGTAACTGGCAAATTAAGCATCAATGGTATTACTATTTAATTTATGAAACTAGCATATATCTATCTACTTACAGGCTTTCCCAGTTCCTGCTTGCAGGAGGATCTAAAATACATACATACATACTTCTTTCGTCGAATCTTCGAAATCAAATGCAGTATTAAACTTTTTAATTTCAATTTATGAAAATTCAAACCCTTTGAATTCCAAGTGTGAGTTTGTGAGCATTTGGGAGGTGGGTAGGTGGTGGGGGACGGGGGATGGGGGGGGGGGTAAGAGCTGGAGTAGTTTGGTGACCTATCACCTGTCCCAACCGCTAACACCCCTGCAAAGGAAATTGAAAGGCAAGCCACTATATTTTACCTGTGATGTCATTTTTAAACTCATCTTTTGCACACCATACATAGATTTATATAGTCTTTTATAGTTTTCCTATAAAATCTCCTTCATAAGATGAAAATATAATTAAGAAATATTTAGTAGTATACATATTCATCTCTTTTATGACCCAAATATTTACGTTCTAACATTAACTTAATTTAAATGTTTCATAAGGGTTTTCCCTGATCGATATAAGTGTGCTAAAATTATCAAAGATATTGCGAAGGGCCTAATTAGAAATTCAATTATCTGAAAGGGGAAACATCAGATGAGCAATGATGGCAGTCAAAATATGTAAAGGGATATTTTTTTGATCATAAAGGGGAAAATATGAAAAATTTTCTAGCGCATTTTGTAAGTAATACTGATTTATTAAGGGGCTTATGGTATCAAATATTCGAATTATACTACTCAAAAATTTCGAAGGCGTAAACTTGCCCTAAAGTTGAAATTTATTAATTAAATCACCGTAATTTTGAACTTTTTATTTAGAATTCCACGAAATACGAATCATATATCCAGATTGTTCATGTTTTCATTTACACTGCTTCATAATTGAAGTTTTTAAGTTTACTATCAACTACAAAAAGAAAAGACAAAAAATAAAGGGGTAGAAAATTCCCAAAAGATTTGCTGGTGAATATAATTAGAGTTTTTTTGCCTTTGGGAAGAATGAATTATCACCATTCTTTGTTGCCTTTTAAATACCCCCAAAGTCTTCCATTATATTCACTATCCATATACTAATATCCATTCTAGTATACCATGGTGACACTCTCCCGATGGGTTAAATATGGTGATGGGTATTCTGTTAGTGTGAATGACTAATTCATATACTTCACACTTATAGATATGTAAATAAAAACTTACAAGTGTGATATAATTAATGGAACTCAAAAGATCGCACTATTTTTTTTTGGTCAAAAAGGATAAAATAGAAATTCATCAGACAGTAGATAGTTTTTATAACCTCACAATTTGAGTTAAACATGTATGTTTCGGTTTTACTATTCCATTTGAAAGTCCTGTGAATCTTGTAATAATATCAAATGTTTTTATGCATGAGTGTATGGGGTACATGAGAAGTGCAATGTCTGGGCAGGAATTTTTTTTGACGGTTCAGCGGTTTATACGAAGCCAAATATCCAATCATACCACCAGCTAAGCAAAGGTTTACTAATAGGGGTACCATGTTTGAACTGTTTTAGCCGGGCTGCATTTGGTGATCGCTGAAGGTAAGGACTAGTGCAATTTGTAAGGACCATTGTATCACAGCCTAAAGCCATACACCAAATGAAGGACGCTCGGTAACGCTTCTAAGACACTATATAGACACCACTTCAGGGACAATTGGTAACGCTACTAAGGCGCCGGGTACAACTAAGGGAACAATTGACAACGTTCGGATAAGACACTGAATCACGTATTGGACAAATGATAACGCTAGGCTAAGACCCTACATCACTTCTTTGACCATTGACAACGTTAGGCTAAGACACTGCATATGTCACTACAACACTAAAGGGACAATAGGTAACGCTACTAAGACACCGGACATAAATTCGGGAGACAATTGGTACGTTAGGTTAAGACACTACATCACTTATTGGACAATTGGTAAAGCTACTAAGACACCGAGAATAACTTTGTGAACAATTGACAACGTTAGGCTAAGACACTACATCTCTTATTGGAAAATTGATAACACTAGGCTAAGTCACGACATCACGTAAGGGACAATTGGTAACGTTACTCCTATAACTCTACATCAATGAATGGAACAACTGATATCTTCAAAAAATCAGGTTTGTTAATATACGGAAATATACATTTAAAGAGGGCTGTATAATAGAAGCTAACCTTCAAATCTTGACAGTATGGTTTTTCTTACGAATATACTTTGACAGATGCGAAAACGTAAATCCGCAGAGCAAACTGTACCATACTTTTCTAAACTTTTAATATCGTTGCAAGAAAAAAAAAAGTCATATACTTAGTCTGAGTATTTTAACACCTGTGATTTGGGTTATTTGATATAAAAATCAATTCAAAATTTAACCAGTTTATAAAAATAAACTGATATTTCCAGATGACTTTTCAATATTTAAAAAAAATTGTCAATTCTTAATTATATAAGAAGCCAATCTTTCGCGCGCGCTCTCTCTCTCTCTAGTTAATTTACAACACACCCTAGCTAAGAATAATTATAAGGAAGAAAATAACTAATTCCATCACGGACTCAAAACACTAACCAAACCTAGAGTAATTTTCACACCGATATTTGATTACACTTTAGGCCTAAAGGTACAAAAGCCGTTCCAGATAACATTACTTTTATCTTCCATTTTTACCGTTATTTATTCATATTTTTTTCATACTCGGTCCCAACAGATTGGCGTTCCTTGATCCGAGTGTCAAAGAAGCACATTAGACAGTTAGGGTAAGCTGAGAGTTTTAATGATTAAGAAAAATAAAGGACTAAAAAAAACCCTTCATATACTTTTGACATAATCCAATCTGAAATTGTGGAAAATCATGAACATAAAGTTGAAAACTATTGACGTCATTATCCATGTGCCTGACAACCGGAGACAATATTCTTATTGTGGTTTGTCAATGACATCTTTATTCTATTAAGTTTAATTTTCTTTATAATGTGACAAATTTTTGCAACGGGTGATGAGTATTAATGTTTCCATATGTTAAGTTCAACAGTACATATTTCTTTCGAATAATCAGAGTATACGTTTACAACATTGAATTAAAATTTTCCTGATTGAAAATCTTTCGGACAATTATTACGGATCAATTTTAATTAGAACAACATTTTACAGAAAGATTTTTTTCTTTTGTTGTTGCTTTTATCGAGCCATTTAAAGTGTTAATAAAAACATGCAACACCTATATAACTACAAGTATGTCTTCTCGCTCTTTTAAGTGAACTGTTTACGTCATATGTCATCTGTTCCTATGTATAGCTTAAGCGGATAAATGACACTTTTGGTCACATTATTAAGTGGTAAGATTTGTGCAAACGCTGCTGATTGACCCACCGAGAAATGTATATATCTACTGTGATTAAAAACCTTTTACTTAGAGATGAAATAAACATTCTTTGACTTTTGTGACTCGAACTACATTTGTATTTATGTTAAGTTCCTCTGAAAGGATAACATGGATAGATTCAACAACGTTGTTTAGACTTACAGCGATAGTCTCAGCTCGTGCTGCTGTATGAATGTAGGCCTATTAATGTTGCATAGACTTACAACGATAGTCTCAGCTCGTGCTGCTGTATGAATGTAGGCATATAAATGTTGCATATAGTATTACATCGATAGTCTCTCGTGCTGTTAAAGGAATATAGGCATATACGTGTTGCATAGACTTACACGATAGTCTCAGTTCGTACTGTTGTATGAATGTAGGCCTATACATATTGCATAGACTTACAACGATAGTCACTCGTGCTGTTGTATGAATGTAGGCATATAAATGTTGCATTGACTTAGGCCTACAACGAGAGTCCCTCCTGCTGTTGAATTAATGTAGGCATATAAATGTTGCATTGACTTACAACGATAGTCTCTCGTGCTGTTGAAGGAATGTAGTCCTATAAGTGTTGCATATACACTTACAACGATAGTCACTCGTGCTGTTGTATGAATGTAGGCATATAAATGTTGCATTGACTTAGGCCTACAACGAGAGTCCCTCCTGCTGTTGAATTAATGTAGGCATATAAATGTTGCATTGACTTACAACGATAGTCTCTCGTGCTGTTGAAGGAATGTAGTCCTATAAGTGTTGCATATACACTTACAACGATAGTCTCTCGTGCTGTTGTATGAATGTATGCCTATAAATGTCACAAGTCTTCTTGTAATGGTAATATGTCAGCTATAGAAACAAATTATGTCCACTCAATAACTGCTTAAGACATTCCATCCACTTCACGAGGAACGAGAAACATTATAAAAATATTTAAAAAACATTCCGGAGGCGTTAATCAATTATTTTTAACGAGATATCACGGAGTCTGAGTTATAAATTACATTATCTATAATTTAGTTAGGCTTAACTTGAAGTTAATTAAGATTTACCAAAAAATGAAGCAGGCTGTTTTCCTATTCCTATTTTTTTCTCTATAATCTGTTCTTTCACAGGTTTATCGTTTAAATTATTCATTATAATCTCTCTTAGACTATACTATAATTAATTTAATATTCAAGAATTCCCCTTTGGCTATAAGTTCATAACCACATAGCTATAATTATGTAGGCGATATGGCGGTATAGAACCCTCCGAACGTAAACACGCAGTTGCCGAGGAAGACAATTACAAACATTCTAATGTTACTCATGTAAAAGTAAATATAAGTTTGGATCCCAAAAGTAAACTTGATACTTAAAATATTGATTCAACGAAATTACTGTTAATTAATTTTTGGCTCCATATAGGCCTATCATTCTTTATTCATATGCCTCAGAGATATGACTATAAATATGTTTAACACATGAAAATATTTGTTGTCAGTTTATATATTATGACACCTTATTATTATCGAGATTTAACAAGTTACAGAAAATCGCATTCCGGATATGAACTGGAGGAATGTAAAATAAATGTATATATATATAGATTTTTGGTATGTCGTTTGACATTTTGTACGTAGATGCAGGAGACCCCGGGATAACCTGAGATTGAGAAAGCATTTACATTAATTTCTTATATCTGTCTGTGATAAATTGCGTTCAATGCCATCCGAGGGTGTTTTGCTGCAGTGTATATGAAGTTGTAAGGACAAGTGACGTGCCATAATGTAGGGGGTGGGGTCCACAGTCGAGGAAAAAACGTTCAAGTATGGGGTTGAGTCGGGGGAAAATGAGTCCACTCCTCATGGATGGATATACCATTCAACGTGTTAGCTTCACCTTCCTCCCTTCATGGGAGTCAGTTTCAACGACTCTAGGGCTACACCGCCCCTTTCACAAATCTTGGATCTGCATCAATCCTCTCCATAAAGATTTCCTGTCCAGTCAGTTAGAAAGACTTTTTTTTTTATACATTCTTTTTAGTAAGAAGTTTTTGCGATTTGGATTCATCGTAAGAATGCTGTATCTAAAACACAAGGGTCAAAATGTGTGATATAAATTATTTATACATTAAGTTTAATACTTCATTTTCTACTTGGTCTGTTGCTAATCGGAGCGTGCTGATATATACGAGACAGAACAGGAAGTGTTACTAAGCATTGCCGTGACCTGTGACATTTAAACGTCATACATAGTGCGAATGCACTTTCCTTCAATGATATGGATTTTATTTTGGTTAATCTTTTCGACAGATATTTATTTATTTTAATAAAAAAATGTCCTCTCCTTTTTGATAAATATATTAAAGTTTTAGAGGAGCTTGCGAATAAAGAGAATGATTATCAAAAGGTTTATTGATATTTATATCTGTATATTATGAGGAAAAGAGACAAAGCGAGATATAGACCGAGAGAGAGAGAAAGAAACAAAGAGATGGAAAGATACTAAAATTAATAAACTGTGATAACCTAGTATAAACCTATAGTTGTAACCTGGTAACAACTTAGTTGTAACCTAGTAAAAACCTAGTTGTATCCTAGTAAAACCTAGTTGTAACCTGGAAAAACCTAATAGTAACCTGGTAAAAAACCTAATTGTAACCTAGTAAAAACCTAGTTGTAACCAGGTACAAACCTAATTGTAACCTGGTAAAAAACTAGTTGTAACCTGATAAAAACCCTAGTTGTAACCTGGTAAATAAACCTAGTTGTAACCTAGTAAAAACCTAGTTGTAACCTGGTAAAAACCTACTTGTTACCTGGTAAAATCCTAGTTGTAACCTGATAAAAACCTAGTTGTACCTATAGTGAAAACCTAGTTGTACCTAGTAAAAACCCAGTTGTAACCTAGTATATATATTCTAGTACGACAAAACAAAGGTCTCTATTTTCCCCTTCAGATTGAACATGGTAAATTTTTAGCTGTCTGTGACACATTATTCTCTCAGAGGGAGACGTCGTTCCATCGTTTCTGTTTAGGATTTTAGCTTAAATATACTAACTTATTCACTGTACGATTTACTGACAAAAATGAACGATGGATAAACTTTAGGTATCGCCGTAGCCAGGCCTTTATCATTCCTTAATTCTATCAGCTGGACAGCTAGCATACATTATTGGTTATTACTGCACTGTTGAACTTCAAAACTACCAAATAATGACAGATCTTTTCATTTTACATTAACAAAATACGATAAAATCCGACGAAATAGTCGACAACCACATCACTTGCAAGGTCATGTTCGCTATAGTTCGCTAAAAATTGTCCCGTCTTCTTAGCCGGTCTTTCTTCGGATAGTAACAGTATGCAATGAATTGACGCAAGAATTTCTTTAGTTTAGTATCTTGACCGCAAAAGACAAAATTCATACCATGGACATCCGCAGAATAAAATTCAGAGGGGGAAGGGGGGGGGGGAGGACAAGCAAACTTCGGTTTTTTCCTTCCGAAACCTGTTATCGGTAACCGTCTAATGAAGTATTTGTCTAACTGGTTTAAATTTAAAAAAAAAATTAACCAGCTAGTTGTCAAAATTATACCAGTCAACACTATTTCAACGCGAGAGCACATTGTGAAGTTTTTTTTAACAAGTTTAATGGAAGAAGACCCAATTTCTTGTGCTATCAGACCCACACCCCTCCCACAGTTATGTTTTGATTAAATGATTATTGAAATACGCCCTCTAAGGGAGACACATGAAAAGCGCCCTCGAAAAGAGCGTTGAGATTATGACTAACATAAGCAACATTATGCTGCGTTAGGAGTACTTTAACATTAGATTTACGATGCTTATGGTACAAATGTAATGATGAAGAAACATTTCGACATGGTAACCAAAGCACCTACGCGAAGAAGAGGAAGTAGAAACCATACTATTTTCTATAACAAAAAAAAGAAAAGAAAAAAAGAATATGAACATGCACACACATGACAAAATGAAGACATCGCTACCTAATTTGAAAGCGTACAATTTATGGTGTGAGAAGTTTCCCGTTATAGCAAATATATAGTTGGCTTTTTGACACATATCCCTTACTAAAGCACAACAATATAACAATAACATTTAGATAATTCTGACGGAGAGAGAAAGAGAGAGAGAAAATCTAATTCCTGCCTGCTTTGATAAAGTAGAGAACCTGTTGAAATATTATCCAATTGCGTGACGTATAGAGTGTCATTGTTCATCAGACTAATTCCATTTGGCTGACTAATTAGATATTTGACTAACTTAGCCAATGCACCGGGCAATTTACCGCGACGGTCAATCTTTATGGAAA
>JAIPMN010049039.1:0-11142 GCA_020650975.1 Apostichopus californicus
GCATCTTAGTTTCAATTCAGTCTGTGTATTACTTCATTTATCATATTGTAAGTTGAGCTGATTTATAATATCACAAGAAATTAACGAAACTCAAATCACGAAAGTCTAAAGTAAACTGCTTGTATATATATGTGTGTGTGTGTTATCAAGAGCTTATTATATTTACAAGATAACCAACATATATATATTACCTGTAACAAGAGTTTATTGAATTTGCCTTTACCTATATACGAAGCATCATATTCCTCCCAAATGTAACTTTAAACCTGTTCTGATGTGAGAAACAGCTTTGTATTTGTCTCATGTATCACTCTAGGAGAATAAGAAAACGATGGTAGCCAATTCAGGCGATGTAAGGTACAACATTACAATTACCAAAAAGTGCAATAAATTCATTAGTTATTATAATTTACTAATATTCAACACCTTTGGGAAAAAAGCTTCGGTATAAACAGATGGATAGATTACATTTTTTTGTTTTATCATGAGAAGGATATGAAAAGTGTTCGTGCGGTTGGATGAGTCCGAAAAGCTTGCAAGTTTTTTCAGGATAATTGCGTTAGATCATTCCGCACATAGTTCCCTTGTAAATGTACTTTTAACGGTGACGTTTAAGAGGTCAGAGGTTAAAGAGGCTGCGCATAGTGAATCAATCTGGATTGGGAGAATTTGGCGATCGGTAAATCTTCTCTCAATGCAGCTGTGGTCTGAATTTGATTTAATTGGATCTTCCTGATTGCATGTTCAGCCATGTCTATAGGGGTCAGGGGTCTACAGCACCGGGGCCCGGGTCAACGAGAATGTCACGAAATATGGAAGGGTCCGAGGAAACGTGGGATTTAGAAAATTGTAATTTTATTTTCATAATATACTCAAGGAAAATGGAAGTGTGCAAAGAGCGACTGTCTTAATTGTCCTCTGGGTCAACCTGGCTAGAGACACCCGTCTATACATATCTCTTAGACATTCACTGAATTATATAGGATACATTAATGTTGTATGAACTTACATTTTCCCTATCTCTTCCCGTAGCCCATCAAACCCCCCCCCCCCTTCCTCTACTCTACATAAAAATACTTTATTTAATAGCTCTCGTTGGTCATGAAAGTTTTGACGGGAAATTATGTAATTATGGGGCAAAGGATATACATCGAGTCAATAGTAAGGTCTACATGCAAGGAGGTGGTAACTCCTTGTTGGTGCGGTTGAAAATGTTGTGGGGGGGGGGCGGGGTTGCACACCCCTGGATCGGAGCCTGATGACACCCAAAAAGGTAAAAATCATTCCACCTGATTTACTCTTCCACACCATTAAATTGGGGAAAATATGAAACATAGCCTAATTTGTCACCAATATAAAATTCCTTCAAGTATTGTACAAACGAATAGAATATAAACAAAAAGAGGGCAGACTATTTAAATCAAAACCATAATGTAACTTGCAATAAAACAAGAGCTATCGTTAGGATTTCCTCCATGATAGAGCAACAAATGAGGTGGCAAAGATATTAGGATACAATTGCCACCAATCAGCAACTCCCCCCCCCCCCCCGTACACACACACCCGCCCTTACGCCACCTCTGGCGGAGGCTGTTTACGCCACGGTATATAACTTCACGAAGAAGATGCATGTAATTTGTGATCAAATGTGTTATCAGAATGTAATTTGAGTCACGTAAACATGTTGAAAATTTACAGTAGCATTTATTAAGTATACATGACGCAATCAATCAACTTACTTCAAACAAAAGATATTCCCTTCTTAAAAAAAACCCACCAAACAAACCGAGCATCATCTTTCTCTTGATGACAACTTGTAGAGATTTTCAGACAAATAAATGAAAGAGGAATAAATCCAGGGAGAAACCCGTTATGCTTGACTTTCAAAACGTTTCTCGTAAAATTATGTTTTTTTTTTATGATATTCATCACTTCTCGTGCGTAGTTAATGAGCTCTGCTTCGTTCGGTTTTACAATCTGACTCACCCGACCAGAATTTTATAGCAGATGTGATCGAAAATATATTACAATCATTTTTTTCGGTAAAAATAATTTTATAAAAAAAATATATATTAAAAATTATATTTTTAGTAAAAATAATTTTAATCAAAACAAAATTGTAATTTCTTTTAGGCTACCTAAATAAGTCACATAATCATAATTTGTTAATAAATATAAAACATGTCTTTCGTTACTATTAAAACCAGTTTGACATAATACATCAAACTACGAGATTGAGATAAAGACTAGGAAGAGACGAAAAGACGTGGAAGATAATTAGTAATCATGCGTGTGAAAAAAATAAGAAAATTTGTAAATAAAACGACATGAAATACTGGTGTAACTTTTTTTATGCAAAGAAAAACGGATCAGGGACCTCGACGGATATTAAAAAGAGATACTTAGATATTTAGCGATCGACTTATTTGTAAATGAACAATTTGTGTATCCTTGCGTATGATAGTGACATTTATGTAAACTTCATATCATATTCGATTTAATATTGGTGAAGATTCTTCGATGGTTTACGATTTTACGCTTTCCTTCAGCATGTGTAAATATTTGGCAGTGAGTTAAAACAGATATTGTGAATTTTTTTATGAGTGTAGCATGCATCATGGTAACTAATCTTTATGCGGTACCTTGATCATTAAAGCTGAACTCCCGCGCCCCCCCCCCAACCACCACCCTCCCCGTCTTTTCCCATCACCCTTCCCTTTTCGGTTCATGGTCAAAACGATATTCATCGTACGAGCTTGTGTATATCAACGATTCAAGTATTTATTATCATATAATTATGCGTTATGTTACGAAACAACTACATAGGCCTATATAGTTATACCAAACGCAAGCTTACCGTGTTTCAATAAGCCACTGGTTATTTTCATGGTAAATGTCGATAGGTGTATATGACCTTATGCTCCAGGAGGCGTACCAATAGACGGTTCTGAAGGTTTATTACCCCCCCCCCCCCACACAAATACACCAATGTTCAAGTACCCCTCTCCCCCATCCCTTTCTCGAACTGGTTTCGAAATTTTGATCTAACATATCACAACTGCCAATCATATTATTCAATGAATTATTAAATATGCACGAAAATGCCTATGTCATTGGTCTGTTTTGTTTCATTAACAACTGGTTTTAGTTTTTAGAATTAACTGCCCTGGTTAAGGTACTAGATCTCTCAGTTTGGGTCTGTTCTCTATATGATTATTACATTTATGATATGGATATGAGTGAAGTACAGGTTAGATGAAGTAAGGGTAAACTGCCCAGATCTCGTTACAGGAGCCGGTGTAACCCTAGCTAAGCCACTACATGCTCTCATATTGGGTGTCAGGTCCGAAGTCCTTTTTATAAAAACTGTAACCGTAGTTATTAGCAAAGATTTTTATTGTTATGGTAGGGATAAGCCTCCCCCCCCCCCTCCCAACCCACCCTTCCACATGGTATGACGGCTTCAAAAGACTCCAGTGTCAAATCGTCTACTTTATAACACCAGGGAGTTGTTATGTTCCATAACAACTCCCTGATAACACTCTCGAACTTTTCCTGTTATGAATAGTGTATGGCAGTTAAATAATGTGTTGGATTTCTGTTCCTTACTGCGACAAGCACTTACTGGAACAAGCAAAACATTCAATGCCTGAATTATCACTTGATGTTGTTGTTGTATAGTTGTGTGTATGTTTTATTCATATTTTTCGTCTATGCTTGGTAGCATATACATTTGTACTTTAACTAATAAAGCAGTTTCGCCGAAACAATTTGTGAATTTCAACAGAATGACGTTGCTGTCATCTTAGTATGTATATACGTCAACCAATTTGGCTTTATGTGTTATAAAACAGGCCTATATACATCCATGGCATTTAACCTAAAATAACATATAACCGTCGTCATGCACACCATCTGAGATCGGTCGGTCGGTTCTTAAAATGTCAGACGGGCTTAAACGCAATATCATCACTTTAAAGGGTAAATGTTAGGCAGACGTTTGGTTTGATCATCACTTTAAAGGGTAAATGTTAGGGGAGACGTTTGGTCTTGGTGCGTCGTAATCTAACAAAGATAATAACAGAAGAACATTGATGCTAGAAATGTTACCATACTGAGCTATACCAGTTTGAATGTACTTTAAGATACGCTAAAACTCTGGAATACTCCTTTAAGGTTAAATTGATGATGACGTCAGCTCCTCTAGTCAGTGCATGGGAGTAAACGTTAACTTTATGCCATATATTATATATAACTCAACAAAAGCATGTTATTTTATAACTGCATATGAATAATATAGAATATCATTGGAATTGATGTATCATATTATACATTTCCTTGACAAGTCTTACGTTTTCCATCTTGAGTTTTGTATTGCATCTGAGGAACTGACCTAGGCCAATGGCATGTGAGTTGAACTAAGTAGTTCAGTCACTTTCATAGATGAATCCCGGATAATTAAAGAGTCAATTCTCACAAATTTAAATGTGGTATAGAAATAAAATCTGGACTGATACCTATTGATGATTTTGAACGGTCCGACAACATACCCAATATTTAATTCTGTGCCTAAAGCCACCCTTTAAGACTTGTTCCGACAGTATTAACTACAAGCGCCAGTGGACATAATGTATAAAGGTCAGACGAAGTTAAAAACAAAAAGGCGCCTTCTAAGAAAGGAAACGTCAGATGCATTTATGGTATCGTACCTTGTGCCTGTTTACTTCAATCTGGTGAAAGCAACATTATGATGACAAAAAAAAAACAACAAAAAACATAACACTGTATAAATGGGTTTCAAGTTAACAAACCACCAAGGGCCCACTGAAAAGTTTATTTTAGGGAATGTCAAACGTCGTATTGGATCCTTTATGATACTTTCAACTTACAATAAAAAAAGAATGGAACCGATTTAATAGTCGAAAGAGAGAAAGAGAGAGAAAAACTAATTAAAGAAAAACGTCAAAGTTCGTCCAATAAGGAGATTCTTCGTTTCCGTTGAGTATGTGATAAGACCTAAGCGAAGTAAGTTATCCACAGGGAATGACAATGTTTGCGACATAAGGAAAGTTGAACCATTAAGAGATTTAGACTAAATGAAAGAAAGCAAAAAAACAAAAACAAAAATATCTTAGTGAACCATTTTCTAAGTAGGGAAAGTCGTCAATGATGTAAAATGATGTGAAGATATCAAAATATTAATAGAAACGAAAATCTTGCATTATACAGTAAGAAAGTACGCATGCGTTTAGCAACGTTTTTTTTTTTTAAATATATATTAAATATGTAATAACAAATTTTAAGCCCAAATTACTGTGCATTTTTTTTAAATATATATTAAATATGTAATAACAATTGTTAAGTCCAAATTACTGTGCAGTTTTTTTTAAATATATATTAAATATGTTTTAACAATTTTTAAGCCCAAATTACTGTGCACTTTTTTAAAAATATATATTAAATAT
Source organism: Apostichopus californicus (assembly GCA_020650975.1). NCBI lineage: Eukaryota > Metazoa > Echinodermata > Holothuroidea > Aspidochirotida > Stichopodidae > Apostichopus > Apostichopus californicus. The sequence goes on from JAIPMN010049039.1 coordinate 5,466, forward strand.
GTAATAACAATTTTTAAGTCCAAATTACTGTGCAGTTTTGTTTTTGTTCGTGAGAATTGATGTGAGAACTAGAAATATAACGCAAGTTATTGACCAGCATATTTAAAGGTATCAAGTGACATCCGTATTTCTATGTTTATAGGCCTATCATATAAAGTCTCATTAGAAGATATTGTCCTTCAGACCATTTGACAGAAACCAGCAAGCCATTGCGCGCATTGAAGCAAATCTATGGATCTGCGTGGTTAACGATCTCATCAACATTAGACTTAATTTTGTCTAAAACTATCCTTATATATATATTTATATTATACAACGAGTTTTGTATATTTACATTAGTAATATAAATCATTACTAAGAGAACAAACAATACAGATCATAGAGTTTCTATGATAGTTCTTTTCAGCATGGTTTGGTTGTCTTATTGGAAAAACTGGGGTGGGGGAGGAATAGCAAGAGTGGAGCCAGTGTTTTTAAAGGAGGGGTGGTCGTGGCCATGAGGTCATCGAAGACGATTCCCATATTAGGGGATATGGGGTCCTGCCCCTCCCCCTTAAAATATTCAAATTTTAGACGTGAAATGCGGGTGCATTCGGAGGCATATAAATTACTACTTTTAAATCTTTTCGTGGGGTTAAAACGGGGGAGGGGTGTTCACCCCCACATACTCGATTCGAGCATGGTATAAGCCAGGTATGTGTGCCTTTACAAAAACAACCCCACCACAAACAATAGCCGGAACGATAGTAATCATTGTGAACGTATGTCTGCAAAGCTTGCTTGCAGGCCCCAGCAAAACTTTGAGATTGTAATTCACCAAATAATTTGAAGCTAAAAAATTGTATCAAAAACTGTTATATACTTGATTACAATATAACAAATTCAGCCCAGATTTGCATATGCAAATTTGACTATAGTAGTAATGATGTAGCCATGCAGTTGGGACAATTGTCCAATGCTAATACCACTCTATACTGTCCGCTCATATCATGCTTCGAAGCACTCGTACTGACAGCATAAACAGTTCTCCTCTTTTCAACCTCACACAAAGTATCAAGAGTTGTTACTAGCACAACCTTGATTTTAAAGTTAATTATTTACATATTTGATTTATAGTCTAAATGTGCCTCAGAATGCACACTTTGACATATTTTTGTCTTGTTCTGGGGGGAGCATCCCCACATCCACCTACATGGGAGTCGCCACCACACCCATGTAATTATGAAAACCTCCATATGCCTCTGCTCCTGCCTAAATCAGTCGGGGAAGCTATTTTGGTAATCCCCACTTTGAAAAGCCTGTGCCCGCTATACTGTGTAGAAGACCTCTATACGTTACATTATAGAAGCGGCTGTTTTGTATAGCCTTCAATATCTTCGATATAAAAACAGAGAGCAGTTCGATTGGTTAAACAAACTATTTTCACCAGATCTTATAGCCTGAGATTTCAATCTGTTTAAAACGAAACTGTTTATTGAATGGTATACGAGTTATATATTTGTCTTACCTTGGAAGTTTCGAAATACATGTCAGTCTATACCTTAATCGGATTGTTCATACGCTTTTGACAAATTTTAAAATATTAAGAGATTCAACTATATGTCAAGAAGACAGAGAGGGGCAAATACGGATATACTAGAGAAGTCTCAGGTTTAAGTAACAAATGTCTTTAAGAGTCGATAGTTTGAAAGAGGTCTTAAAATGATGACCTCGCTATATAGGTTCACCGTTTGTCAGCTTCAGAATGAATCGATATCAAAACGTGTCCCTTCTGGCGTTCAATAGGATTAGGAACTGAGAGGAAGTGTAAGGATACATCAGTTTTGAACCAAACAGAGAATTAAATTTACGTAAAAGTTGCCTTGTTGATTATATGTAGACAGTAATCTACGGAAGCGTAGAAGAGACATCACATTAACGACTTACACTCATCGTAATTCAATATTACTTTAAACTGGTACCTGGTGTGGTTTTAGACGAATACATAGTTGCACGTACACGCACGCGTCTTTTGCCACTTGAAATAAACCTTTTTACATTAAGACTCATGAAGACCCCGTTTATTTTTTCCATTTTCGAATCCTTGTACCCTACCCGGAACAATTCATATAATAACAATAGAAATCTTCGGAGTACCTGTTGGTTCTTTTCAAATGACAATCTGAGGACTTGGAGTTCCTTTGTTCAAGTCCTCAGTCTGTGGATACAAAACACTTACACACATACACACCGGAAGAGAGAGACATGGACATGGATAGCAACACTAACCAGTTCTTTTACACCATAGTGTTATTGGAATTCCAAATTCTCAAGAAATCAGTAGAAATTACCGCTGTTTACCTGTATGAATGACGGGTTTGCTGACGAAATTACGGCAATTATCTGAATATGGTTCCTAGAAAATACGGTAGTTATAAAAACTAAATATGAAACGTAATATCAAGCAATTTTAATAACAAATTGTGTTATAAATCAGCGTTACCTGTTAACGAATTGTTTACGAGTAAATGGCGTGTCCTTCGATAAGACGTAAACACCGCGAGCGGCGAGACCGCGAGGACTGAGCACAAATACATGGATGGGTAATATTTTACCTGATAAAATTAGGAACCAAAATAATTAAAAATACTCACTTTTTGGGTTCTTTATCCGACAGAGTGGGTACTCCAGAATTGAAACTTTTTTCTTTTTCCCCACAACATTTCAATTATCTAATGTTGTCTTCGTTAGATGGCATAGGTCAGTGATACAATGAATATGGGGGGCCTCTATTGACACTATTACACAGCCCCCGCCCCCCCCCCCCACCCCACCATCTTAAGTAAAATACTTAAATTATTGATTAAAATGTCACCGAGAGGCTTGTCCAATCAAAGTTTGAGGAACGTGTATACAGTACTACTGCGTAAAATCTTCTTTAATCAATCAAGTTCGTTTCTTTCTCTTTGTTTTCATCCTATTGTGCTTGTGTCTGTTGTTAATTTGATTAATTTCTATTCGACATACGTAGAGAAAAAACACACTAACCGTATCGACAATTCTGACATTTTGTTTTTCGCTTCAATGAGGCCTTCATTATTATGTTATGAATATGAATAAGATGGGTTATGTAATACGAAAAAATACGTACGAATGCCTTCGACTCCTCAGCTTAGCGGTGTCTTCAGTTTCTCGGAAGGGCGTGGCGGCCGGTTCCGATTCCCGGTTAACCGGTATAGACCAATCCGCCGCTGTATATGCCGTCATTTTCAATAACAATCAGTTGTCTATAAAGTCCGTTTAAAATTCAAATCAATATAGGGCAATAGGTAAAAGGAGAGCAGGGTATTTAGGATGGATGCCTATAACAGACATGCACTAAAAGACATCCATGAGCAGCTTAAGCTCTATAAATGTTTATGAACTAGAGTGGATACGATGGAGGTTATATATAAAGGGCCAGGCTATGACGTCCTCATTTCAATGGATTTCCCTTCCTTGATAGATTTATTTATTTATTTATTTATTTATTTATTTATTTATATCTGGATGTGCAAAGAAGATCTCCATGTGAAAAGATTAACAGATTGGGTTATGTAGCACAACTATAATGAGGCGATCTTGCATTTATAAGCAACCCCCCCCCCAACCCCACCCCTCTTCCCCTTTATGTATCAATTTACTAACACTTTGTCTGTTCAACTTGCTAAATTGCTAAATGTTTCCTAAAGTTATACTGCATACGGGAGCCTGTTTATAATTCCTTTCTGCATAATTCTTGTCAGACATAATAAGAGAGGGTATAACATTAGGCTATTAAATTTTGTCAGTGGGGAAGCAGGTCCAGACGCTGGCAGTAGAAACACTTTGAGTCCACTATTTTAAATCTACCTTCTTTTGACTAAGTTTGGTCGTTTTGAACAGTTTTTAACCTCAGTCAGCTGAAAGCTTTTAGCTGAGCTATAGCGATTGTGCGATTCTGACAAAATTCTGTTACTATATTTGGCCACCGTATTTGAATGACTGCCATTTCGTCATTTTTCATTTCTATTTAGTTGAAATTTCATCAGTGTTTTGTGTGAGTTAATTTTACATACATGCGATCATATGTTGTAAATCTGAAGGTCATTTGAGGTCACGAGAGGTCATTTTCTGAAAACGTAAAATATTCTACTCCTCCTTGAGCGTTTGTCCAAATCTGCTGAAATGTTGGGGATAGAACGTTTGAATGGTGGTGTACCAAAGTTGTTCATTCAGGAAAAAATATTTGTTGTCGTTGGTGAGGGCCCAAAACAGGGACTTGTGTATAGAGTTTTCAGTTATGATGAAATGTAGGCCACAGATAATATGCAATTATCATGAAATTTGTTTTTTCAACATTTTAGTATTCATGACCAGTATACGTTTTGGTGTGAATAGCAAATATTGTGTTCCATCTTAACTTTTCCATAATTTTGGGAAATAATTCAACTCCGTGGGAGACTTGATCAAGCAAAATTTGTACTTGTTATTCCGGCTTCCTATCTAGTTCGATGCCATTCTCTGTATAGGGACTACTTAGCAGATTTGCAATTGGAACATTTCAAATTCATTATACGACTTGTTACATAAATACAGAACCTTCCAATTTACCTTTAAAAACAAAGCGTTAATATTTTATATTGCATTATAATCTCCTTCCTGTATGATATATAAACCACCAGCTTTTACGTGGATTTTGAAGAAAAAGAAACAATTTAACAGAAATTGAAGATATCCATTTCCCGCGAAAATGAAAACAGGGATTTATTGCATCAAAAGATTTAGGAAAAACCTTTAAGGAGAGACTTGCGTACACAAAGATACTATATAGACCAGATGCGATAGAATAATACCTTTCACCTGGATTCGATGATAAAATCCGTTAATGAGGATTTTTTTCTTTCTTTTTCTTTTACACGATAAGGGTTGATAGGAGTCACTGACCGTAAGTCATATCAGCTGAGTTATCTGAGATACTTTCATATCCCATAATAAGACGCTTGTTTCCCAGACGACAAATGGATGGCTATGACGGGTATAGTCTAACAAATTTGATTAGTGGACATAGAAAAGACAATTCTTCTCTTTAGAAGAGTCGTTTTGTAAGATTCGAAGGTTTAATTGTGAGAAGGAAGAAGAAGATGAAGAAAGAGATATTGCTAACTGATTGTGTTCGTTATATTAGTTTTTATAAAAAGTGCTTGAGGGTGAAATATCCCTCTCAGTTCATTCGACCTTGCATAATAGCAGTAAAAATAAGAGTGATTTGTAAATTTTTTTAAAATGAACCTTTTTTAATAATAATGTTCGCAGCAATTGCTTTCATTCCTTATTTATTAAAAGAAGAAGAAGAAGACAAAATGGAGAGGAACATTGAGAAATTTCGAGGTTCATTCGCAATAGACCTGCAGGGCTGTTAAAGTATAACATGTTATTGTTTGTGTGAAATGGGATTAATATTCCGTATCTTGATGAGCATCACTAAGAAAACGTATTTTCCTGGAAAAATGCTTTGAACATCAAAGTAATATAAATTTAGGTCATGTACACAGCTTCAATATTTTAAAAGCTCTTTTCCATTACGAAAAATAAACAGGAAAACTACCCCCCGCCCGCCCCCCCCCCGCAAAGAAAATAATTATAATAAAGATTATGCTGCCAGCTCGGTGACGTCATA
>JAIPMN010049041.1:0-15752 GCA_020650975.1 Apostichopus californicus
TTGGATGGTATCTTAGTTTGCTGTTTTATGATTGATACATGTAAAAAAATCGATGCACATGACAAAAAGGTGGAAAAAAGCGACCCAACGCAAAATGCTGCTTTAAAGATAAGAGAGCTAACCTAGCTTTTGTGTGCAACTTTCTGATGGTTATAAATACTTCAGACTAAATAATGAAGATAAAAAATATGATGTGTCACACGAGGTCGCCTCGTGCTCAACCTGCTCTTTGAACAAAATTATTTACTACTTTATATATTAATATCTTATCATCAAGCTTGATCAGTTTGATGCCATATTTAGCAGGTCTGTAGTCGGAGTATAGCATTGTAAATTAGTCCAGGCCCATTACTTGTGGTTGTGAGTCAAGAAAATCAAGAAGTGTACGCAGAGCTGTAACTAAGGCAATTGAGGTGTTTGTTATTTTCTACAGAAGTTTTGTGGAAGGAATTTTAATAATTATATCCACTTTGTTTCTAATGCATGGGGTTTTAAAGCAAACTGTCCAGGTAAGTCACAAGGTATCAAGTTGAGTAATTTTTGTAATATTTGTTTCACATACATTACGTTCAATAAAATTATAGTAGTTTGCTCTAACCCAAAGACTCAATGAAATTAAAATGCATTTTTATATTAACTGTATTACAAATAACCTTTCAAATTTGTGAATAGTTTCATTGTAAATGTGATGACTTCCAGAGGAGGGTATCTTCATGACGAGACAAATATCTCAAAACTATTTCATGGTGCTCTGTTATAATTTCACTTTGAGCCATTTTGTGTGGTCTGCCTTTGGTTAAATGATCACTTTCATACAGAGGGAACCTAAATAGTTTAATAAATAACCTCTGACTGGGTAGTCATATTGCATTATGTTTTAGTTTGTATAGATCTAGTTAATGAAGTCAAGACTGCAGTGTTATACTAAGTACAGTTTATTTCAATTGTGTTTGTAACTTGTAACAATGCCTAATTCTCTAATCCCATATGGTTCAGTTTGATGTTCTAAGTAAACAATGAAGGTTCACCCTGACGAGCTGGGTTTGAGAAGAACACACTATTCACATAATGTCTGATGTGACAATGCATTGCCATGACATATGATATGTGCTTTCAGTGATTTAACAGTGCTCAATCATGGGATAACCCTGGGTTTTTGGTAAAGACACTTTACATATGGTATCATGTGACAATATATATTGTACTGTACATGTCATGTGCTTTTAGTCATCAGTGGTTTAGTAGCAACCCTGGGATATCAAACACAGCAGGAAGTGCCAGGACTTTTCTGAAATATCAGTTGAATTTAATCAGGAAATGAGCCACTAAGGTGATCTCTGGTAATTCAGCAGTACTTATTTGGGAAGCAAATACCAAGTATTGCATTAATAATTTGTGTTTGTTTCTAAATGTGTCAGGCTACTGAAGACAAATCACATGGAGGAAGTGGGGGTGATTTTGTCTCATTACAGAAATATGTGAATTGTAATTAACAGTCACCTACTGTAATTTCCAACAAACTGACAAGGAACTATTTATGAATCCTTCAAAACATCCTGATCATTTTCCCTCCCCTTCCCCTCCAGCAACCCTTCCCGTCCCCCTAACCATTCCCATTTTCCTATCATCCTGTTACTCTTCCCATTCCCCTAATCCTTCCCATTCCCTATCCCTACCCTTTTCCATTCTCCTCTCCTACCTGTACCTCCTCTCCTACAGGTTTCTACTCATCCTTCCTCAATGTTTGTACCCCCTTCCCCATCCCTACCCTTTTCCATTCTCCTCTCTTACCTGTAGCTCCTCTCCTACCTTCTTCTCATCCTTCCTCAATGTACCCCCTTGCCCTTCCCCCCTCCCCCTTTTACCATTTCCCTTCATCTACCTGTTCCTTCTGCCCCTTTTTGTGATATTCTTCACAGGTCTGCCACCCCGATTAAATGCTTTTCCTTTTCTTTGTTAATACAGAGCTAAGCAGTAACTGTGACAAGTCCATGAGTTTCACAGATCAAATAGAGAAGTTCAAAAGAGGTGGACTGAAGAAAGTGGACACAAAGATAACCACCAGCACTGGAGAGAAATACCTAGAGAGACACACCATGCCTGGAATAACAAGAAGAGAAAAACTGAAGGAATCCAGTGAGGGGTTTGTGGTGGACTATGCCCCTGATTTACAGATTGTGGCCGTTAGACCAAATCTCTTTGTTGGTAAGTTGTGTTTGATTTCCAATAATAATCACATGCAAGTATCTATTGTGATGTTGTAAGGATTGTTTGATGATATGGAGGGGAAGGGGCAAGGGATAGGGGTGAACTCGGTGAAACATGTCATAGTTTATCATTAACAAAGTTTTAAGTCATTTGCTTTTTGTTAGAAAAAAGTGAAAGGATAAATCAAGATTGGAGTTGTAATCATGCCTGAGTGCTTTGTCAGCTCAAAGTATGCTCAAGTTACTAGTAATCCTGTTTTCACACCACTTCCCATAAAAGAAATGTCATTGATATTTGAAAGATAGTATCCCTTTAATAACTTTTGATATACTAACACTGGTCACTCGTGCTCCAACTTGAACAAGGATTTTATTCTTACTGCTATCCTTGAGAGATTGAATTGTACAAAAAAACAATCCTTGACATGATCTAGAGATGATCTTGAGATGCTCTGGAGATAATCTGGAGTTGCAAAACCACCAGGATATTCATTTTCTTTACAAAATTTTACAGCCAAGTATTAGTGTCCTAAATTGTGTGGCCAATTGGGTCCAACTATAATGGCCTTTAATCATGTGCTGTTAGTCCTGACTTCCTAGCAGTTATTTTTCAGTTAAGTGGTTGGTTGAAGTTGATCGTTTGTTCTATTAAGCCTTTGGCTTGTCATTTATTGGCTGGGTCTTGAGTCGTGACCTGGAAAGGGTAAAAGGTTAACAGTTCAGGAAGTACTTTGTGAACAGACACAATACTACTCTGTACAATATGCGTCTTCTTTCGTGATCAACATAAAACTTGTTTGTTTTCTTAAAATCATGACTGATCGACATTCTGTATGCTTAAGATAATTTGCATACAAAGAGACAATAGTGTGTTCAGGTGACCATGAGCTCTAGGTGAATGTGGTAAATCGATTAGACTGGCTTTTGAATTTACTTTTAGACAGTGACTGAAAATAACCAACATTTCCACCGAGGCAGTTCGAGCCAAGCTTCAAGCTTGCTGGGCAGTGTGTCATACATACTATAGTACAAAGTTGATACACTTTTGGTGTTGGATTCAGCCTAGATCTATGTGAACTTATACAGGGACAAAGTCACATTTCGCTTAACCCCTCTCGGGCCTTCAATTTTAATGTCTGCCATGAAGCTGCTTTGATCTTGTGAGTTTTTATGTTAAGTCTAGTATTCAAATAGAGAGAACTTACTCTTAGTGCAGATACTTTTTCACAAAGTTCATTGAGTTTATTACACTGCAGTTTCATACTTGTGCAGTAAAAGTGTATGTCACCAAATGTAAGTAGTCTGGTCATAACTTAAAGGACACACAAAACCCAACCATTTGTTATTGGTCTATGTGAAAGACATTTAACCCTCACAACTTTCCAACAAAGCTAAGAAAAATCTTGTTCCGTTCGGGAGATATCACAGATTTGATGTTCTTCACACACAAGGCTAATTATGACATCATTTACATGTGTCTCTGGGACACCTTACATGCCCTATAATGATGACATTGGTTTCAGTGCCAACACTGAATGAAGAGACATCATATATGTGTGTTGCAACTTTACTGTGGCAAATTTTTAATGGTCGTCTTGTTGCCCGAGAGGACTAAATGTCTGTACTACTAATATTCAGCTTTCGAAGGTTGCCCAGCAGATGACTAGTTGCTTACTGAACATCAAATTCAGATTACTTTGTAACTAAATACTCCCATGGTAAATGGGTAAGATATAAATTGGTATATAATCCTTCATCACTTTTAACAAAAATATTGATATGTGGTAGGCCTCTGATTCATCCCAAGGGGAGCTTTTCTGGCCCAAAGCTGGTGTTCTATTCACCAAACCTGTATATCTTTCTTACAGTGTACAACAGTCAGATTGGTCATTTTTTTGTTAATTTGCTACATTTTTCGGTCAAATTTGCTGTTTGTACTGTACAGTCAAAAGCAAAGACCTCTGACCACCACAAAAATCCTTCAACCTTGCCCTAGTAATGTGTAATAGCTTTTGACATAGTACTGAGCACTTGGAGATATCAAGACTATATATTTGCTTTGACGTTTAATCATATTCACATCTATTAATAGTTTTTACTAATACAACATATGAAAGAATGTAATTGTCTGACAACACTCAGATTGTACAGACTGCATTAGGTAGATAAAATAAATACAAACCAGGACTCTCATAGTGAGATATTGTAAATATTAGAGATAAGAAAATGCAAAGTTGAACTTTATAACAGCATTAGTCTATGTGCACAGCAGATGATTGGCAGTACATTAAAGTTTGATTGAGATATACCAGTGTGTTTAGAACTGAACACAAGACTGTCTATGCAAATGAAAATCTTCAGTGTTGCATTGCCAGAATTTATAGTAAGGGAAGGGGGGGTAGGGGGTGGCAGAAGACAGTTATATAAAGATAGCAAATCTTTTGGCTCTAGAATTTTCTTTTCTTTGGTGATGGGGAAAGAGGGGAGGAAAGGGCTGAGGGTCAGATGATGGTACCCTTGAATATCACTTCCACCTTTTTCGACTGTTACTCAAGTTATTACAAGCCCTGGCAAAGTAACTGGAGGAGAGGAGCTGGGGCAGAGAGAGGGTTTAAAGAATGAAATCCAACAGATTCCAATTTCCTTTTAGAAATGAATGTTTGCAGCTTTACATAGTCCTTACTCCTCCCACCCCCATACCCTCTATCATTACTGTGCTCTTTTTCCAGAAAAGGATATTTAACTGACAAAAGTTGCCAACCTTTCCCTCAGACGAGCACGATAAAAATAAACCTGGTACGGTAAATTAGATTTATAAACTGAATGTAGGACATAATTTATGGAATCACATATCCAGATTAATGCTATGCAAAAAAGACCAAATGATTCACAAATGCACAGGTTACAATAGTTTTTGTCAGCATTTTATGGCAGAAGAATGTCAACATTGGGCTTTTTCCATGAGATGTTGTAATAAATTTAACAACATTTTGTTTTCTTGTTTGAATTAACCACCAGGATCGTCAGATGTCGCAAACTCTTTTGAAATCTTGCAAGAGAATGGTATCACCCACATCCTCAACCTCATCTTGATGCACAACGTGTTTCCGGAAGATTTCACCTACCTATCTCTACCGATCTGTGACCTGCCATGCATCAACATCAGAAAGTGAGCTTTTTTCATATTAATTACCATCGTTAACTTTAATAATTTGTATGCATTGAAGATGCTAATGTTCATGAATTGATAAACCCTCAAAATTCAACTTTTTGGAATGTTATGTTCACATTTTAAGATATCTTCAGTTAAACATCAATTAAACCCCCTGCAAATTCAATGTGTAGAACCATTTCAACTTAACAGGGATCTCTTCGCTGCTCTCTTCACGCAGGTATTTCCCAGAAGCTTTCAAATTCATCGACGATGCACTTCTGACCGGAGGGCGGGTCTTGGTCCATTGCAACGCGGGGGTGTCCAGGTGTATCACAGTGACCGTGGGTTACCTCATCAAGATGGAGAAAGCCCACCTGCAGGAAGAACTGGCCAAGCTCAGAGAACAACGGTACGTGAAACCGAACGAGGGCTTCATGAAGGTTCTGGAAAAGTTAGACGAGGAGATCCACTCAAAGATTAAGAACAAAAAGAGATGAAGGAAATTTGGGATCCCTTCTCCCCTTGGTCTTCCTCGAGAGGCGGACGACTTTGAAGAGGTTTACTGATGTTCTGTCTGAAGAGATACCTTTTGTCCATGTCGTTCAAAGATGTACAGAACAATGGGTTGTGAAAAAATGATGTAGACAATGTGACTCGAAGGAGAAATTGTAGCTCCGTTTTATTATCGTCCACCAATTTGCCCATCGATGTTTGTCTTCTCAGGAAATAGTTGGTACTGTTCTGTTTCCAAATGTTCTGAATTTGTATTGTCCCTTTGAGAAGTTTCCAAATGCAGATCGAGAGTAATGTGAACTTAAGAGTGGGTTATGTGCACTTATTTTTCAGGAAAATAAATTTGAAATCGAATGCAAGGATTTTGCAGATTAGCTTTATAAATGCCAAGTGTAGAGATCGTACTTATCAGTTACAGCATTTATAGCCCATTCTCAACTTTGATGGGATATGGAATCTGTAAGTTCCTTTTTCTTTCTCTGTCATTTTAAGTCTTTCGATCGCAACCTCCAGTCCGGTGCTATTTTTGGCTTTAATTTTGCCCATTTGATTTTTTCCGAATATGGTTTAATAATGAGATGGAATATCACCTTGTTTAATATAAAAAACAAAGAAACCAAGCAAGCTACATTTTTGCCTAATTTGAATTTTTTTCATCCAAAAACTTGTTAAATTTACGATCACCTTTATTTCGAATTACCCATTAGACATTAAGTTTGAAACTGTTCAAACTGTCAGTACGAGTGCTTCAAAGCATGCTATGGTAAGACAGTACTGAGTGGTATTACATTAGAAAATTTTGCAAAGCAGCTTAAACATACTTAATTTTTTTCGTTCATTCATTATGTTTATTAATTATTTTTATGTTCATTAATTATGCACAGTTTTTTATACACCTTGTCATCACAGTTAGTCTCAATTGTAATGATATATTCTATAGAAAGTGCATTTTCATGAACCAAAGAGTATGCTTTCTCAGTCTATATCCTTCACAAATAAGAACATTTCCTATGGATGTTGCCTAGAGAGAGTGTGGATCATTGGGTTTCATATTTCCTGAGAATCTAACATCTTTTTTTTTTAGCAACAAGTTATGTGTGGAATTTGTGGATCTGCTAGATATTCTTTCATTTTTCCCCTATCCATATCTGTGACACAGTATAGTTTATAATTGACTCTATTGAAGAGAAATAACAGCCTTCATATTGCAAGGAAACCTACTGATGCATTAACATATGGTGCTTAAAAATATATTTCGTAAGAAACAGTATTATAGATGATACAAATTCACGATGCAAGCTTACTCGTCAATCTTTTGTAATAATGAAACAATTATCTATTTTTGACATGCCTCCTCAGTATTAACATGGCGACTGCATAAACCCCTCCCTGTGCTCTGGTTAATGTTCACAGACACAATCGTTGATAGTGTAAGACAGGTGTTCCTACTATTGTTGATAAAAAGTTGTTGTAAATATTAAACTGAAATTATAGTTCACTCTGAAGTGTGTTGTTTGTGTTTTGCACATTGATATAAAAGGTAAACAAACCCACATTAACAATTGTGATGTAGTGGATGCTGTATATATGAATTAGTGACTTTACAGTTGGCATGGTAACTTACTTAAACAGTTAAGATTTATAGTACTTTTTGTCTGAACTTTCTATTTTATGTTTAGAGATTTAGTTTTCATATTATTTCTGAAGTTATATTTATCTTCATGATAATGTCATATTTTCTTTTGGGTATATTTATTGTTTGTTCCTTTTTTGCCTGTTCTGTTTTCTTTATCTACGGTACTTTTGTTTATTGTGTGGTCGTCCTGACTTTCTCATCCATGGGGATGAATAGTTGTGATATTGCACACATGTACCTTAATTTGCTCAGTGTAACACATGTACTTATTGTCTAACATCAGGTTTTTCTTAGTTGATATTAACATATTTCAGTATCTAGAAAAGAAGTGGAATGTAAGCGTTAAGTCAGTAAATCCATTTTAAAAGCAGTTATATATTAGTTCTACTGAGTTATATATATGTGTTAAAGTAAGTTGGCCTGACGTTTTGATCCTAGCAGGATCTTCTTCAGAGGCTAAATGACAAGTAACACAAACAGCAGGGACACAAACACGCACTCTGAAGAAGATCCTGCTAGGATCGAAACGTCAGGCCAACTTACTTTTACACATTCTCTTACACAGGCTCTCTAGTGGATAAGCAGTTTGCTAACAGTTCTATTTTATTTTGAGTTATATATACATAAGTTATATATTCCAGTTTAAATACACAACACTCAAATTATTATTTGAATGGTCATTTTTAATACCACATATCATAAAATATGTTTTTTTTGTCTTGAACTGAACACAGAATATTAATGCAAATTGAAAGGTCACTAGTATTGCATTGCCAGTGGAAGGTCCAGAATTTACCAGAAGAGGGGTCCTGCAAAACAATTATCTTTTTTTTTTCTTCTTTTCTTTGCCATTCCCACCACCCTTTTGTCATATTTCTTTCCCTTCTGTTTTCACATTAGAGGGTTTGTTTCCAGTTTAAATGTCTTGCCAAAATTTTTTTTCTTTTTGTTTTCAATATTTGTGCAATTTATCAAAGTCTTTTGGTGAAAGAGCTTATCAATATGTATCTATACATCCTTTTGTCTAATTTGTAATATTTTACGGGTCAACTATTTCGTTAAAATTGGGTTCGAAGTGGCTCTCATATTCAGGATGGATATTATCTTATCGCATTAGTTTAACACCCTATCCTATCCGTAATGTCTTTTTACCTTTTTTGTTGTTTTTGTCTTAGCACTAGCTCACTTTGTTTGTAAATAGTATTTTGATCATCTATCCAAAAATTTACATTTTGTGCAGTTGTACATACAGTACTGAAATTAAGATTTAGTGAAGAAAATGTTTAAGCTTTAAGTAACTTTTTGAGTGAATCCAACTTTTCTTTTGGTTGGCTATCATATTGTTGGTGTAAACATATCTTAGTTATACAGATTTGAAGTGTAGAGGAAAGGTTAGTGAGCAAGAATTCATACACCCAAAAAAAAAAAATTAGCCCAGAGTACACTTCCCATTTTGTTAAATTTGAATTTGCCAAGAACAAACACCTCTTTATAAAGTTTTATAATTTTCAGGTATAGCCAGATAGTTTGGTTTACACATCTATATGACCTGTGATTGTGTTTCAGATTAGATTAAGACAAGTCCCTATGTTATCAATTTAATCTGATTGGCACTGTTTACTTGTTTATAATAATTATCCTTTTCAAAATAGTTGAATATGATAAAACACTTGTTATCAAGTTCAACTTTCTGACCTGGGCCAAACACAGACTTGGAAGATATTCTCATCCCAAGTGGTTTGTTTGTTAGTTATATTTATGGACTGGTAGACTCGATTCTGATTGGTCGTGACTCGCGAGTGTTATTTACTTTTGAACACTCCGAGTGGCACACAGCTGTATATGTTCTCTAAGGATGTCAACAAACTGAAATTTGCTAAACAGACCAGCCTGGGAAACCCTCTTCTTTGCAATTTCCTTTCATGAATTACACCATGGAAAGAAAAAAAGAGAAAATAGTTTTGTTCTGAATGTGACTAATTAAGGGTAATTAAGAACAGAAACTATAGTCAACTTTGATAATTGTGGATGCTACCAGCTAATGATAACATGCATTTAACCTCACTGTACCACAGAGACAGCATTTCAAGATAGCCAATGTAAAACGTTATTGCTGTACAGTGTACATCATGGTCATACAATAACCCAAGATATGTGAGGGCCATGTTTCTTCTCTTTCAGCACATCTCTGTAGCATATGCCATGTTTGTTATCACAATGTAGAAATCTCAGCAGAAATTTTAAGCTGTTCACTCTGTAATAATAGTAATACTTATTTGACAGCTAAGAAAATGTGATGGCCTTTGTTTTATGCATGATTTATGGTTGATGTGTGTTAGTTAGATAATTCAGAGGCCCAAGTGATGACACAGATTGTTTCATTGACATGAAAACATGTGGAAGTAAACTCTTCGACAATGTTTCTGTGTAAAAAGAAAATTATGTGACCAAAGTTCCTGGAAAGTGAAAGATAAAACTTGTTTAAGATTTGTGTTCCATATTTGGATTGTTAATATCTGTTATGTTCATTTTTCTTTTGAGGTCTCATATTGATAATCTTGTTGTTTTTTTGCCTCTTATTCAGAATTTATAAAGGTCTGTATACACTTGTGATAAATAAAGAGGTAATGGTTTGTTAACAGTAAACTGAGTGTCGATTTATTTTTTGCAATAGTTGTAGTCAGAGGTTTGTACTGGTTACATATGTATGGTTACCAGTTATAATGGTTACCAGTTACACTGCTTATAATTGGCTTGCTCACACCTGTATCCAAAAGACAATTATTCTTGAAATCCCATTCCTGCTAGGTTGTATTAAGTGAGGTCTAGCTGTGATCTCTGGTTTTATACAAGGTAGCCATTTTGACCGTTACAATGAACAGCCTGTAAAATATCCACACCAGCCTATATGGCAGGGATAGCTTTGTTTCCTCTTTCAATATTAGTTGAAAATTTATAACGATATAAGAGCTTTGACATAAATTACCAAATCAACACTTCGATTAATTGCACTTCTATATTTTTATATTTTCTGTCTTTGTGACCGTACATAAAACTGGTGATATAGTTTGACTAATTCTTAATTACTCAGGTCATCATTAAACTCTGTACTCTTTGGCCCTTGTCCATAACATGTGACAATTTCAAAGAGAAGTAAAAATTGGTGAAATTAAAATATAATGGAATACTGCTTGGGCTAAATTGACCAAGGGCGTAGGAACCGGGGGGGCTGGGGGGGGCACCAGCCCCCCAGTGAAAAATATGGGGGGCGGAAGTATCATTCCGCCCCCGCTTCGCAAGTCAGAAAACCCCTTTTTCATTTCCAAATGAGAAAAATATGTGAAAATGCAAAATTATTTACAAAATGGAGTGGGTGTCGAAGTGTGCTATATTGCACCAAATTGCATCTGAGGCCACCTGGAAATGCAAAATATTTCCAAAGGGGAGGGGGACACCCCTCCCCTTATACCCCTCCCCCAGGCCAGCCATCAGTCTTCAGCCCCCCCACTCAAAAGTACCTTCCTACGCCACTGAAATTGACTACACTATGTGAAGTTCAATGTAACTTCTAGTACATCTGTGGTTTCTCAGCTAAAAGGCACGTAGGTGAACTAAGCTTCAATAGGTAAAATATCTAAGTAATTTGTGATATATCTCTAGTCTGACAATATATCTATTCCAAGACGGGATACAACTTCCATCTTCAGATCATTTCAGGCAAATGTACAGAAGACTGGATTCAAATCCTGAATTCTAGCAAAATGTGTACTGATTTTAGCCAATTTCTAATACCCTTGGCCTTCCCTTTACTCCTCCTTCTCCACTCCCCCCCACCCAGTGGCGGAGCTAGGGGTATTGGTCAAGGGGGGCGAGAATGGTCTGTAGGGGCGCTTTCGACACTATCTAAGCGGAGTGCCACCACAGGTTGGCGCGGAGCGTACAGAAATTTTTTGAGTAAAGATACTTCCTAGATCGCCGGAAATGACTCTTTCCTGGCCTACTAATTTGCAGATAAACGAAGAATAAATAGGTGTCATCGCCAACAAAATGTGACAAATGTCAATAGGTAGATGAGAGCGCAATAAAAAAGTAAATAATCGTGAATAAGTAAAACGTGGTAAAAAGCTGAAAAGGGCGCCAGCAGTCCATTTGAGTCAGTCAGGGGGGGCATTCGCCCCCCCTGACTATATGGACGCTCCGCCACTGCCCCCACCCCTCCCTTTCAATCTCATTGTCCCTGTTATGCATTTGAACCCAACGATGCAACCTAATGAATATTCATCAAATTTAATGGTCGAAACGAACCAATCAGATATTAGTCTTTGCTTCTGTCTCCTTGTCAATTCAACATTGATCTCAGAAAGACCAACTAGACAGGCTTGCAGCAGTCATAAGTTCCAAACCATCAAACCAGCTAATTCTGGATTTTTTTCTCCGGTCAGAAATCCTACTTATCTAATTTCTTGAACACTGTTGACTCCATATCTTTTCGTGGAGGCCGGTGAGGTTTGGTATCAAAGATCATTTTCCTTGCATAAGGGTTTTCATGTAGCCCAGCCTGTCTCAATGCCTGTTCTAGCTTTACCCTTGGGTCATTAGCCACCTGCAAAACAAACAAACGAAATTATTTGTAAAAGCAACTTAGATTGAATTGAATTGAATTGAATTTATTTTCTACATTCCATTATTTTACATTTTGAACAGTATAGGATAAATATAGATGGTATCAAATACAGTAAACAGTAAATATAGAGTATTGAAATAATATATATGTGAGATGGAAGTAGAGGAACCAGAAATAAGTGGATACTTTTCTGGTATGATCCCTTTGTAACAAAGAAAGTGCAAAGATGAGTTTGTGGCACAAGTTTCTCTCACTATTAAATGTATTTTAACAGAAACTATGCCTCTTTATAGATTAATAATAGATAGAATAATTATAGATAGGGTCAATACCACTATTAATCAGTTGCTTTAAATTTGGAGAAATTTTGTTACTTTCCAAAAGAAAATGCCAATACCAAGTCTTAGACCTACCACACTTTCATACCAACTTTCCTTAGCCAAACTTTTTGATCACATAAGAATAGGGACTGCAATTGATATTGTGATTTAACCCTTGAGGTGCATTTCTTGCTTATTGCGCCTTTCTGGATGAGAAGACAAACTTAACAGATTTTTGTACCCAACTTACTACTTGTAGCTGTAATGAATCTATTGAAGAATAGTGGAATACAGATATGAGTCTCAACCAGGCAGGAAAGTGCCATGAGAAATACTTGATGTTCAGGGTTGACTGGTGCAGTGACCAAATTGAAGTAAGTAGCATACATCATAATTGTTGGTAATTCCAACCGTCCTTGTCTGTTTACTTCATGACTGAAGCTGAGGGCGCCAGACTAATTTTTTTTTTTTCAAATCGTAAAATCTTTCCCTTTCCGTTTCTTTTGCAATGGCTTGATTCAACTTGCATCGAGAAAAGACTGTATAATCAATCACCTTGCCTCAATCCACCCCCTGGCGTTTACTGATTTACTGATAAGTTTCTATTTTTGATATTCAACACGTGCCTTCAGTCTTTACGCATTATAAAACTCACCTGCTCCGAGCTGAATCCTCGCATATCAAACAATGGTTTCTGAATGTTAATATCCTCTTCTGCACCTATACCAAGCTTAGCATTAGATGCCTGAGAGAAGACAAAAGAAAGAAAAACAAATTTTAATTTTTTAATTTTTTCGATCAACATTAAATATTTGCAATGTAAACTAGAAGATTGAAACAGGATGAAAGAAAGAAACCCGTAATTACCATTGTTGGTTTCATAACTCTGTAGGGATCACTTTCGACATTGACTGCCACCTGTGAGTGAATGAAATTTAGAAAGAAGGACCCAGTTAATATTTGTTTTACAAAATCTGAAACCTGTTTAATGGAGATATTACAAATTCCAATTTTTTGTATCCATTAAGTACAGAGAGGTATCTATACAAATAGAATGTTGACTTTTATCCATGTGATGTGGTTAAAAAATCTTTGTTATTACCCCCCCCCCCCCCCAAAAAAGGGAGGGGGGCACTATTTGGCTGCAAATATGATCTACTGATAACCCATGATGAACACTGGCACAATAATTTCACATGTCCTCATTTTCCACTTTATGTAAGTTTCAGAGTGGACTGATAACATTTAAAAATAATTCCAGAGTTTTAGGTAGTTCAAACAAAATTGTGAATGATACGATCGAAAATCTTGATCGATAGGGATTTGGCCAAGTAGCACCTCCAATCTGACACCCCCCCCTCAAAGATAAAAAGAAGAAAAAAGGGAGAATTGTCAATAATAACAGTCCACCATCTTTTACCTTTTTCACAAGGTAAAGTGCTTTCTTAACTTTATAATCTGGTACCACAGACCAAAAAAAAAAAATTATTCCAAAATATGGGAGGGAAACTTCTTAAGTTAGACTGCAACAACTTCTCTTTTCATTCTTCAGATAAACTATGGTAACCCTTTGTAAACTTTTCACTTCTTCACCCGAGTTAAATATCTAGAACCATAACCCCCAGTTGGGACAAAGGTAACATGCTTATGCATATTCATTAGTTTACCAATTGTCTAATTGCATCCAATCGTTTCTCCCTTTCTACTTCATCCAAATATAGCTGGTGTCTCTTCTCTTCTAGTTTTAACCTCTTTCCATCTTCCACCTCTCTTCTGTACGCTACCCTGGAGAACAAAATCAATTTAATGGATATCAACGACAAATGAATAAAATTAAAAAAATACTATCACGGTCTTCAGTATTGCCTACATATTCTAATAATATATTCATTTATAGAGCGTAACAATATGCAAATGCATTTGTATGTGCTTTACAACAATATTACCCCGGTCAATGATAACCTGTCAAACACATGGCAGCAGGTAAACAGCGCCCAGCAGACAGTTTTATCTCACAGGTCCCCATTTATTCATCTGGGTGAAGAGAGGCAATGGAGATAAAGTGCCTTGCCCAAGGACACAACGTAATGATCTGGCCAGGACTCGAAATTGCAATCCTGAGATCACAAGTCCAATGCCTTAACCACTTGACCACACCGCTCTCAATAAATTCTAGAGTTGTCAGATCTAATGGTCAGCCATGCTAAACTTCAACAAGAATTTTACAGCCTCACTAAAAGTTGTTATTCACAGAGAGTTATTTAATGAGCTACTTTAATAGCATCCTTAATGGCTGAGATTAATTTGACAGATCAGAGACTGTAGGAAAGGACTTTCGAAACCAACTGGCAATTTTGGGTTTGCTAAATTTTGGGACCAATACTGATCTTAACCCCGAATTAAATTCATACAAACTGGTGCATCTTCAGGCACACCAACTTATTTGTTTTGATTAATCAATGAGTATCATGTCAAGAGCAAAATGTTGATTAATACCTATTTTGGTATTGAATTTGATACAAAAATTAATTATGTAGCATGGTCACTATAAAAAAAAAACATGTAAATAATCATCATTGTTGCCAATCAAAAAATATTATGTGGGTTAATTTGATGAGTAGTAATTTATTTTTATTAATACTTTGTGGATTTGATAAAAGTACTGACCAAATTCAAGAAGTTGGTTTAGATATTATGTACCTTTCTTTATCTATCTTGGCTTGTTCTTCCAACTCCTGTTGCAATAATTCCAGTTTCTTCCTCTTTTCTGCATCTTCAAGTTCCTCTTGTTGTTGTCTCTTCTCATGGAACAAGTTAACCTAATTAATGATGCAAATATTTTACCACTGTTAAATAAATACTGCTGATCAGTTTTGAGCATCCCAAGAGGGAGAACTTCAAATCAGCAAATTTAAATATTTAAGGTTTGACTTTCTACCTGAGAGATAAGATCCATAATACTCCTTTTGAGAATTTTTTTCCACTAAATGTCAATTCAAAAATTACCTGAAATATCATCCAAACCAAGAAACAAAACAATTCATTAACTTACCTTTTGTTTCTCAGAATCTCTCCTTTTCTTTTCCTTCTCTGCTTCTATCAGCCTCTCACGATCAAGTTTCTCTCTATTTTTCCTCTGCAATTCTGCTTCCAGTTTTGCAACTTCTAACTTTCTCTCACGCCACTGTTGAACCTATAACAATAGATAACAAAACAACTGAATTATTCAAAGATTGTTTAGATTATAGCAGGAATCGGCTTCTTTTTTTTGGCTTTTTTATGTCAAAATATATATATA
>JAIPMN010049061.1:0-12519 GCA_020650975.1 Apostichopus californicus
AGATTGTCTCCCCCGGCAACCTGACCGACTCTTTATAACCAGTCTTAATTCATCTGTATCAATACCAATGGTTCGGTCATAGTCTGAATTGTTAGTTAATGTTTGGCCATTTTACCGATAGTGAGCTTTTCAGGCCTTTTTTCTTTTCTACCAAGGACTTTCACTCTGGGCTATAGTCCATCATGTGTCATCTATCCGCTATGCATAAATCATTCACAACGCAATGAATCAAATGTCAAGCGTTCGTTTGCCATTTGAACGAGGTACGTATAAGTGTTTTTTATTCTCCGATGCCTAAAGTGATACTGGTCGGAGGATAGGATTGAAGATTTGTTCTATTGATGAAGAGAGGGATGTTTATTATCTTTCCATCCAGTTCAAGAATGTTTGGCAAGGTCGTCTCAGGTTTACATAGCGACTCCGAGCTCCGTAACCCGTTCCATCTCGCCCGACTCGTAACTTACATCTAAACAGCTGTCTCGTGCAACCGTGATGCAGCGAATGTATGTACCACGACAACGGGTGGTTTACTTTGACTTGTTTCGACGGTAGCTTCAAAATAAATCACCTGTCAGTCCTTATCGACACTGTTAATGTTTCTCCGAGAGAAAAAAAAATGTGACTGTTTTATCAGCTGAGAATGTATCTTTTCTGTCTTGCTTGATATTCAATAGTTTCCTAATAACTTCATTCATCACGGCTATAATGCATAACGATAAGTCAAGATGCAGATAGCTCCCTGCATTTTTGCGATAATATGCCATCGTAAATTGCTCTCTATTATTTATCCGTTGAAAAGAAAAAATTGAAAACTTGCCAGACCAAGGATCAAAATCAAGAAGAACCAAGGGTTGCAAACCTTTATAGAGTTGAAGCATTACTGTTTTGTTAAGTTTAATACTAAAGGACACCTAGTTTCTATACAGGTTTATATGTTAGGCTGCACATGTCAAGTACTAGATCATTTGAACACAGTGAAGAAAGTGGAACAATCCAAAAATTTGGTTTCTATGGTAATGTATGACATATCAACTTTAGGACTCTAGGGCCTGGGCCAGACATAAAATATTGGGGGGCTTTCCAAACCTGCTATAAAGCCCCCAAGACAACTGACAAAGCTTTTAAAATGTCTCCAGATTAGCAGTTAATTTTGGCCTAATTTTTAAATCTAAAACATAAAGACGAATTGAGCAATTAGCTCAGACTCACTGAAGTCTAATGTGAGATACTGTTATTCGTGCTCAAATATAGATATAAACTGCACCAAAAAAAAAAAAATGAAAAAAAAATGAAAAAAAAATGGTTCTTTCTGTAGAGGTCTGCATATGACAAAACTAGAACATATCCGACTAAGGAAATATTCAATTTATTTCACCTGACCTACTTCCAACTGCTTTATACTTTTACTTCAGGACAATATGAAATAACTTGCTTGCTGTTTTATTAAGGAGGGAAAAAATAATATCATTCCAGATACTGCAAAGAGGCCTCAAATATTTGCAAATAATATTACTAGTATCTTACTGCAGAGCAATATTATCCGCCAAAACTCCTTGGCCATCTTTGACAATTTTCTTTCTTTCTCTGTCTTGCGTGCGATACAAAAATAAATGGCATATTTAGTTACGTTAATCCATAGACCCCGATCTATATTTTTCAATATTTAGCCTTTTAGTATACAGCACAGGAAACCGATTTCATATCCGATCCGTAGTGCTTCAAAGTACTTTCACTGGAGAATTCACTCTAAATCTGGGTTTCTGAATTCATTCATTATCAACAGAAAAATGTGTGATGAATAGTTTTGATCGATTTTTGAATAATAAAAAGCTGCATAACTACAATAGTTTCTTCTCTTTTCACTTTTTTTTTTGTAGTGATATTAATACTGTAATGACTGACACTATCTATAAACACTGGCGTAAGAGCTATAACAGATCTGTAAATTAAAAAAAACAAAAAAACATTCAAATCTTAGGTTTTGGGATGAATAATTAACATCTTGTCATCTTACAGTATGTATCAATGATATTAAAACTAGGCTGGATATATTAAGATCATGTTTAATGGGGTCGTGGCAATGCATCGTACATGATGATTGCTTAATTATCTTTCGAAATATCCTATACTTTGACTGTAATTATAGGAAGTACACTGTGTAGGGAGAGTGTGTGCTAGTACAATATTGGCAAGACTTAATAACTATGTATGTGTGCATGTGTGTATGTGTGTGTGTCAAACCATTAAACGATCGTGACAGGTAATAATGTCTGCATCTAGTCTGGCCGTGAATCGAAGTATATAGACCTGAACCGGCAGAAGTCATCTCAAAAGAATGAAGTATATTGTTCATAATTTGCAGCAATTATTCCAAGTCATTCCATATGTAGAAAGGAAATATCAGTTTCGATTTCTAGAAGAAGTTACTCATACTTGGTATATAGCATGAGGTAAAATAAAATAAACATAGGCCGGGCATCTCGCACAGCATGTAATATTTGACAGACTACAACATATATCATTGAATAATTTTGTAAATTTATTTGTTAACAATATAACAGATGACAGCAACGGCCCACTGAAGAATCAACCAACAAATCAGGGAATAATTTGCATAATAATTATACAATAATTTGCATAATTTTGTGCAGCAGTTTTGAAGGCTCTGAAGTTGGTCTCTTCTTTATAAAATACTTTCTAGTTCCTGTGTACAAAACTGCAATGCTTTCTTTGCACAAGTTTGTATAGATATTTCTTTAGCATAGTGTGATGAAATATCAGATAATTACAAAATTAGAATATCTTATCATACATTCCATCACCTATGAGATCTCTACTTGTATGATGTGTCTATTGCCTCATACCCTCCCCTTTGCCCTCTCCCCACCCCCCGACCCGGTGATGTGGATTTGGACGGAATCAGCTTCAGCCGTTCCAATTGTCTGAACATTTCCGATTCAAGCTGGTCAGTAGATGGTGGGATGACTGTTACATGTAAATGAACATTAATAACATCACAGCTAGAATACTGCCCAATTTAAGTTTTGCATAAATGTACTTATAGTCTGATTTAAGGAGAGGATGGGTAATAGGGCGGGGGGGGGGGGAGGGGTGGAAGGATATAGTTGTAAATATGTCCTAGCTATATGTTAAGGCCATAAGAAACTGTGTCAAAAAGAAACAGCTGCAGCAGATGCAAATTCCCTGCAGCAAGGCTGAATCAATATCAGAGAAGAGAGATTTTGTCTCAGGCACACGGGCATTGCCTAATGTGTGAAACTGAAGAGTAAAAAAGGTAGTGTCCTATGCATCCAGGCTGCGGCAAGCTGCAGCCCTCTGTGCATCCTACTTTTGGTTCAGTGCCTAAGACTGTGTTAATACTGTACTGCACGTCACATTATGAACTCTTTTTGTGCTATACGCATACTGACAGTAAATTGCCAAGCTACATTATGGATTGTAGCAAATATCGTTATCGGGACTTTTTGCATATAGACACAAACAATCTCTGGTACTGTTTATATATATGTGTCTGCATATTCCATTTTAACCTTTGTTTCGCTAGTGTAACGATTACGACAGCCCAATCCTCATTAATTCATTATAGCAAATATAATAAATGCACACATTCGTAAGTACTCGGTGACACATATCAGCAGATTATAAATGTTCTCCGGCTCCTCTCATCCGTCTTGCCGACAGTGAACATTAAAATGTTCTCCACTTAAGGCTGCAGCTCGGTACAACCCCCAAGAATTGGATTTGTACCGAAAGACGTCATCGGATGGATTTTTTGCTGGAGAGCGAAATCCGCCTCGCATTCGATAATACGGGAGGACGACAATCCCAAGGAGCGAGGAGGCTGGAAGAGACTGCGCATGTGATTAGATTCCTTCCCTCGAGAACCGACAAGTCAACCGTCTGACAAATATCTGACACATTTTTAGTCTAAGTCTAAGGTCTCTGACCCGATTCCAAGCAGTGTCTTGAAAGGAAGTCTGGTGTTATATTCTCCATAAAACTGTGAGGAATATTTGCCATCGCAGACGCTGAGATGTATACTCTGCTGCAGTCGGAGAAACGGATCTCAATTTTCGGCCTTGAATTTTCTGCCTCATCTACGATATGTCTCGGGGAAGGGAGACTCATATGGCATGCTCTGCCAATTGTTTGTCCCATCGACATGGAAAATTCGATGGTGAAACATTCTTAATATCGCTCTTGTAATACTATCTCTACAATATTTCTACTTCGTTTTTTTTTTAATGTTATTGAGAAACAAATTTATATTGCATATCGAAAGTATTAAATCTGTAATAGTTCCCAAATATGTTGAGAAATCAATTGACATCATGGATCAGGCTTGTTTATTTTCAAACTTGACAACCTTTTTTCTATTGCCACGTACCCTTAACACCTTCTCCCACACTGTGACATTCAGTTGTCTGTATGTTATTCCCGGAGCGATTTCTGGAAATATTTCTTAGAGGTCTTTAAACTCAATAAAAGAACTTCTGAAAGCTTAAAAGTAGATTCGAAAATACTAACGTTTGGGATGGGTACCGATACAATTACATTTAAGAATCAAAACTATTCAAGTGTATGTGAGCACAGAAGGCAGGGTAATGGGTGGGGAGGGGGGGGGGAGGAAGAACAGAAAGGGGAAGAAGTGTAAAGGAGATGTAATTGGACACTTCTACTTTTTGTCTAGTCTTTCAATGTGTCATACAGTATGTAACTTGATCACACTTTTAAATTTAGCTTTGAGCAATATAGCTTGGTATTGATGGTACTGTAGCTGTTGCACTGCAACCTGGTTTTCAATACACTTGCAATTCCTTGTCCATGAGAAGGAAACACTCATAAAACCTTTTGGAATGTGATCAAGTTAGTGTGTCTTACTGATGTGAACAGACTGACATTATGTATAATTACAGCAGAACCTCCGGATCACCAAGATATCGTCAGGAAATATCAACGGCTGGAAGTTTGACAGATCAATTAGGAAGGTCATTCCAGAACGGATCATCAAATCAAATCTTGATCAGCCTTGTTTTTGAGAGTTATAAGTGCTGTCAGTTTGGCAAGCATAAAGTTAAGGTTTAAAGCTGACTTTTTGCATTCTGAATTTAAAACATTGCTGGTGGTATCATGCTCGACCATTTAAGGAACGATTTCTTCCTAAAGTGCCCCAAAAAGTTGCACCAAGTTCAAAAGGGCAAAAACTTCAAAAGTTTGCAAATGAAGAAATTTAAAGTTAAAATAAAATTTGTGGGACACAAAGTATTTTAGTATTAAAATTAAAGCATAACTTCCTTTTTTTTTAAAAGCTATCATGTTGTATATATGCCAATTGGATGCCTCGGTCAGATTTAAAGGTATTCTATTGTGTGCTTATAGGGGTATTCCATTATGTTTTTAGGGTTAGTCCATTATATATTTACTATTTTTTAGCAGTACTCCATTATTGTGTTTTTACTGCAAGGTTTGATCAGAAGGACACAGGGGACTTCCTATCATAATTAAAATTTACAGATTATTACAAGTAATCTATAGAATATTGAACAAAATGTGATTCAGAATATTCCAATACCTGACTGCAAGAAAGCATCAGGTACCTAAATAAATCGCCTAAACTTGAGTAAAGTTTCCCACTGAAGAAAATTTCCAGATAACTTAAGTTTCCTATCAAAGGAATGGCCAAATAGATGATTTAGAAAGTGAAATAGTCAAACAAATTTTAAAAAAATTCAGAAATATTAAATCCAACCAATTGAAGTCATCTTTGGCAGATGTTCTAGGGTGTAAAACATGTTTTTCTGTTTTAGCTGTTTTAGTCTTAAAAGACTGAAGAGGAAACAGGTGTGCAATTTGTAATCAAGTATTGTCCAAATTGGAAAAAAAAATGACACCTTTGACCCTTCACATCCTGGAGCAAATTATATTAAATACTAAACATTTAATTGCATGGCAGAGTTAAAGGCGATGACAACTTTTGCATCCAATTAAATCACAGATTGAGTTTACACTCTCTTTTTGTCCCTTAGTAAAACAGTTCATTAAAAATGGAAAAATTAGTTTCTTGATCTCCAGGACGCTGCCATATCATACTAGTGATAAATTAAAATCAGTACAATCCTATAATATTTAGACGGTTACGTTTGTAATATCAATTGAAGTCAAATGAAATTAACAAACTGAAAATTGAATAAACAAATTGACACAACCCTGGAATTCTCAGAATGAATGATTTAGTACTAAAATCAAAACGAAGAAATTAAAGCGTCAAAATAGGGAGAGCGCCAGAAAACTAATAAACTAACATAATTATATAGGCAGAGCCCTGTGCAATTCTTTCAAATATAGTGGATATAACAAATATAAAATAAAGAGAGGTAGAGGGGAAAAAACAACAAATAAACCTAAATTACTGATCATGTGCTAGACGTCATGTCTCACATCCAGATTTACTTAATTAAGTAATTCTAAGTGAAGAGGCAGGATTGGAAAAGGAAATGATCTTCATTTTCAAGTTGTTTTATGGTTGGACTTTTTATGACGGAATTGAAAGTAAAGGCTTGCCGAGAGGGGACTTGATTTTCGGCAGATCTTTTTGGCGCTACATGTACGGGGATAATTTTTATGAGATGATGGGGGGGGGGGAATGGTTCCCGTTGGGACCCCGCATCATCATAAATGATTCTCCGACAACCATATCAATATTAAAACCAACCTTCCATTGTCTCGGCCGACGCCCCAGACTCGGATTGAACACACATGTTGAGAGTTGAGTACTTTGCTGTCGTTGGTGTCTGTTAGCTTCAAGTATTCATCTTCTAACACCATGTACATGTCTTTGCCCTGAGAATCAGCAAGAAAACAAACAATTGAGATTTAGGGTATGTGGATAATTATTGGGTGTTTAATCCCTAACACCCCTAATGCATATTCAACATAGTATTATACCCATGATGTATCCCCATAGCTTGCTTATACCTCTCCCCATATACCAGCAACGTATATATACCTAACACGTTATGCATATATTCAATACATAGCATTATACCCACGATGCATCACATGCATAGCTTGCTTACCTCTCCCCATATACCAGCAACGTATATACCTAACACCTAATGCATATCCAGTATAGCATTATACCTACGATGTAACCCATGCATAGCTTGCTTACCTCTCCCCATATACCAGCAATGTACATACCTAACACCCTATGCATATTCAATATAGCATTATACCCACGATGTATCCCCATAGCTTGCTTACCTCTCCCCATATACCAGCAACCTATATACCTAACACCTAAAGCATATTTAATATAGCATTATATACCCACGATGTATCCCATGCACAGCTTGCTTACCTCTCCCCATATACCAGCAACGTCACGGATGTCAGTTTTCCGATATGAAAGTTGCCGGATGCAGTTATTGACAGCAAGACTGCTCTTTCCTGGCGAGAGATCCGAGTCCTCCATTTCGACCCATCCAAGCGAGCGGACATGAAAGCGTATTCCTTTGGGCTGGGGAGAGAAAGAAAAAAAATTGAAATGTTCCTTGAGATAGGGAAACACAGCCTGGATTTAATCTAACTGAAAAGATTATATGTGGTGTTGTCATCATTTAGAGGCTTAATAGTGTTTGCTATGATGTTTATCAAACGTATTCTGGTGAAGGTTTTATACACCTCTAATATTGAGAGCAAAAAAAAAACCAGTTTCAATTAATTGTCGCGAGACACGGGAAGAAGTCTGATGAGAATTTGTGACAACATTACCACCCTTCGAGGGCGGTCCTTGTATGACTGCGGTGCTATTAAAGGGAATATTAGATTTTTGAATTTGTTAGATGCAATATACATCTTCTATAACAATTTGTCATGTTCTGACCAATAATTCAATAAAGTTAGAAAAAAACTTATCATGATTGTAATATTGAAGCTAAACAGCTCCGAAAGGATCATATAAGTTCAGGTTAATCTATGATGGAGCTTTTTTTCCTGTAACTAATTTTTACTTCATGATAACTCCATATATGTATGTATGTATTTGGAACTTGCGAAGAAGCCTCATTGGCTTATGAAAGCCGGAAGCTGACCGAAGTCAGTCTCTTACATTCATATTTAACGTCCATGATTATGAATTGTCAATTGTCAACAACTCTGTAACTGGACGACATATCTTGGAGTGACTCGAACTGGGAACCTTATGATTGGAAGGCACAGGCGTTAACCACTGAGCTAACACTCTATATAGGATTATAAATCAATTTGTTCCCCACAAAATGGCTTCCCTCTTTTTCTGAATCCTTTCCTGTGAGACGGTAGCCACAACATAAACATGCTTCTGTTTGTTTATGACCTTGATCTGGGCCTATTCCTCCGACAAAGATAAACACCATGGTTTCATTACCCACAATGCATAGTTTGCATCATGCGAAGAAGATACACGAGATTAATTTGTCATGTCTAACGGAGAGCTTCGTCTGCCTCAGGTAACGATATGGCACAGAGGTTCCTCATTCGATTAGATTTTGTAACTCGGTCAGGAGGAAAAAAAAAAAAATCTGGGGACATTTTCAATATCTTTGGATTGAGTAATATTAGTTTCTGCCTCTCTGTATTCAGGAACGCACATGCAGGCAACGTATATAGCCCCTAAACACATGCTTCTCACTATGAAGTCGTGGGAAAAAGTGGGGTGACATTGAACGGAAATTAATTACAGGGACAAATAATGATGTTACTTTGGTTGTCTGGGAATTAATTGATAACACATAAAAAAAAAAAAATGATGGGAAATCTTTCAATTAGTTTGTTTCATTGATTTTCTGTGCTGGCTTTAATTTTGGAGTTTCTTTTTAAAATTCTGTTTGTAATGATCATAAATAATCAAAATTTGGATGACATTTACACTAATGGTAAATTCTGAATGTGTTTATATCAATTTTATAGTGTCACTTGTATATAGTTGAACTTTGGGATAGTTACTGATTGATTGATTGAACGATGGACAGATTTATAAATGAGAATTGTTATCAATATAAAAGAATATTTTGTATCATGTTTTGTCAAGAATGTCAAATGATTTTACTTCTAGATAATTCTGCAAGATTTCTTCAGATGTCAACACTATTCACATTTGGTAAGAATGCTTCAAGTTTCCCTCGCTGACACATTCTACGATACAATTTTGACGACATCGGCCCAAATAGACAACTGTTGTTTGATAAAATAAAACTATACTAGATAAGATAGGACCGTATACAGACAATTCTAAGCATGTATGGGGTCGGAGGTGAAATGTCAACTATGCCACCGTGAGTTAATTTCGAAGCGTTTTTCTTACATTTTGCACAGAGATGGATCTGCCCTCTTTTCTCTCTGAGGCTCCTGGAGCGAGTTTCAGTGAAGCGTATCGTAAGGTTGACTGTTGGAATTCCTTTAGGCTCTTATCCGATTCACAGTCGGCATCGACCTCCTTGCTATCCGCCTAAAAACCAGATATGAAAAAAAGTAAATGTTTTAGTAAAAAATGTGATGCATAAACAATATAAACTCTCATGCAGCAAAATGAATTGGAAAAAAAAATAAATAAAAAATACACACCCAGGTATCAAAAATGTATTGAAGTCCCTCCCATTCATCGGATAATCATGGAAGTTGGCATCAATATTTGAATTGACCTGAGAGGCATTGTTCCATTTAAACGTAGATTTGAGGTTCAGCTCTCCTTGTTTTGACACATAATTTCTTCTTATCTTATGTCTAAGTAAATTAAATGACTGAAAAAAGTGGCCAATTTAAAAAAAAAAAAAAAACAGAAATGTTTTAGCTAAAACAGGATTTGAACATCTAATCTAAAAGTCTCAAGCTTGTCTAAGGGTAAGGGAGGAAGGGGGGGGGGAGAAAGGAAATGCTCTCTAAACCTTTCTTATCACAAACTGTATGCTTATGAGTGAACGCTTTCATCCAACTACAATTAAGAAAGGTTCAGTAACTTGCTTTTCATCAGTTGCTGGATAGACCCAAAGGTTCGAAATACGGGACTTGTCTGAAACATTTTGTGTTCTGGTAATTAAAATACTCACAATCTGTCAATCCTTAGAGATATCTCACATTATCATGAGGATGTCTAACAATATATTTCATACTTCACGTTTATACTGGCAGGTGATGTTCCTCATTCTCCTGCGACAACTTTTACAAACGGCTTGATTTTTTTTTTTTTTTGGGGCTATACCATTTCTTAACATAAATTCACACCTCCATCAGACTACACAATATTGACTTTTACGATTCAGAAAAGGCTCTTTTGGTAGACGATCCACGTTGCCATGGCAAACGAGAGGGGAGGAAGAGATTTGTAACCCACAATAGCGTCAGCCGTCCAGACATTCACCCTTAATTAATCTGCCAGCGCTGAGCAGGATTTCAGACTAAATCAAACATCCTGTTCCATCTCTTTCTATTTTTTTTCTTCTTTCCTTCTGACTTTCTGCTTTTGTCAATGACACCAGAGGAGGCATTTTCTCGCTTCCTCCATTAAGGCTTCCCTACAGGTTCAGATGAGTTCTGTATCCCGAAAGGAAATGTTCTTTCTTTTTTTAAGTAGGTTACGTGAACACAGCAAAGTACGAATGAACGAGAGGTTGAAAAGTTCCCAGTCAAATGTCTCGAACCACTCAAACACCCGAAATCGGGAAAAGATAGATATGAAATTATAAACCTAAGTGTAAGAAAGGAAGATTTAGGCATCAAAACACATGAGCTGGTACCCTGGATGGATACTTCCAATAAGTAATATAGGCCTATACATGGCTACTAGTCAATCATTCATCTCTCAAAATATACAGGATGTACGCTTAAAGGGTTTCAAAGATCAGGGGGGAAAAAAGAGTTTGTGAAGGTGTTGCTGAGTTTTGAATCGTCACCACCATGTTAACATTTAGATCTAGCAATATCTGGTGTCAATATTGTAGTTATTAAGGGTATAAAGCACAAAATTAAGTTTTATTAGATCACAAACAGTCAAAAAAAAAAAATTTCAGATAAATATTATTTTCTTGAGAAAATACCCTATAAACCATTAATTAGCATACATGTTGTTTATCATTTTACTCTAACAAAGAGACCAAATTAAATTCAGCTCCTTGGAATTGATTAATACAAGAAAGATTTTTTTTAATGTGACCCTTGACCTCCACAAGCAGACAGGTGTACGTACACTATGGTACAAAATGTTTGAGACAGAATGGTCCTTCATTTCGTCCTTATCCGTTCTAAAGCAAACTGATTCGATAGAGTTATGAGATATGAACAAAATATAGATCACATGTTCACTGCCTGGACTGAGAAGCCAAATGCATTTACATTTTGAAATACTACGTTCTAATTAAGAGATTTATATGAGCAAAAACAACGTAAGTCAATGACTCTAGTTTTATTGCACATTTTGTACCTTTAAAAAGATCTAAGGGAATTGGACTTAAAATGTAGCATAGACATTGCTTAGAGGAAAGACAGCAAATTCTCCCTCCCAGAAGCCCAGGAAGGTCCCCATCTATAACAACAGCAGAACAGGGACAAAAAACACACATTTGTAATTCAAATATTTTATTTTACTACAGTAAAGATTGAAAATAGTATGTGATTTCATACACACACATACTGCTCATTCAGTCCTCTTGTTCCCACAGTAAGTAAAAAAGTGATTTTATGAGAACTGGGCCAGCTGTGTAGGGTATATCTATGATCCTATAACTAATACTGCATGCAAATACAGGTACATTCCAACTTACAGGTATGAATTGTACATGGCCGGATTTATGTTAATTTGGGGGAATAATTTATATATTTTTTATATGGCATCTGTGGGATTCATCGTTAGATAGTAACAAATACTAACTTGGTTTGGCGAACAAACGCTGCATAGGAGCAGTCCTTTTTCCATTTGTGAAGCAATTTTGGCCATTTTGTGTATCACTTTAATATGCTAAATCATGCAAGATAAGGATAAAATCATGCGAATGTCACTTATTATTTGGAAGACTCTGAAATTAATGACTATCAAATTGACAGACTTGAAGCTTTCGATTTCCCTGTTAACCTTTTGAACATTCTTTTCAAGGTTGAATCCTTCCCAAGGTGCCAAATGTCTTCCATGCTTAAATTGCCTTTGAAGGATTCTTGGCATACAAGAGCATATTGCATAATTTTATGAAATACAAAAATGGATAGTATTCCAGTGACACGTATTTGCAAGTATATTTTTCATGAAATGTGTTTTGTAATCTACAGATGATAAGGCTTGAATGCAAAATTATTTTGTGTAAAATGTTTCAACAAAAATTAATTTGGGTGTTGAATAAATATGAAGCTGAGTTAAACTTGTAGCAGACAGCTCTTTTAAGCTATTTCCTCCTAAAAGTAGAATTCATTCACCAATTTTTACTGATGCTGCTTTGCATGTGTCACTATATATATATATGCATGTTTTACATT
>JAIPMN010049067.1:0-10473 GCA_020650975.1 Apostichopus californicus
ATATATAAATATATTGATTTGCTTGCTTTTATTAATATACCTATATGTGATCTTGTTGAAAGCATGTCTTTCATTGAACTCTACAACACTTAGTACTTCCCTGTCAACAGTGGCGTACGTAACATTGGGTTGGGTATCGGTGGGGGAGGGGGTGGCCTCACACCTCAAATCGTGAGTCACCGGTGAAATGATTCAGTCGTGGAATATTTCGCATTCAGCTGGGCAAGAATTATAAGGTGCACACCCACTATTCAACCTCACATATTACCTCACTATTAGAGCAGCGTAAGTTAATCGCTAATAATGGAGCTAATTTATAGTCTACGTATGCCTCAGTATGTACAATTTCTATACATTTTTTTTACTGGAAGAGATGCCCCCTCCCCATCCCACATATGGGAGTCGACTTCAAGGTGCCAAGAGACACAGTCCAGTCATAAATCCTTCATTCGCCACTTGACCTCTATAAAGGTTCATACCTCCTAAATCGGTCGGGAAATTTAGAATCCCCTCCCCCTCCCCTCCCACCTTTGAAATTATGTGCACTACACTACCTGTCTAGTATCCCATAATAGTACGTCATGCCAGTAAGTGTATCCTTTTAATGATATTACCGATATTTCTGCTGATTTCCATCTGTTCTACACTATTTTAGCATTTCTTACAATAATAATCCTAGTAAAGGATAATGCTGATAACCTACAAGAGGGTACCCACTACTTTTGTAAAATGAGAACTAAAAGATATGCAAGTAGTTTTCAAGTTTAACAAGGAAGGTTGATTCATGAATATGTATTATTGTATAATGAATATTCAAATTACGTCGTAAATAGTCCAGCCAGTTGGGACAATTTCCTAACCTCTCTAAACTGTACTCCAATATCAAGCTCTCAAAGCACTGGTATTGACAGTACAAACATTTCTTAACCTTGACCTGATACTGCTCGTACTGACAATACGATTGCTCTGGAGCGGGACATGACACTACAGTATAGAAAAAAATTGTCCCAACTGGGTGAAATAGATTAGTATGATTGCTACAAATAACGTAAAATAACAACAATTTCATAGAAACGTAATGTGTAAATCCAAGCTTCCTAGAAGAAGGAAATCATTGAAAATTCAATCATATTTCCTCATAAAATATGCATGAGAAACAGAAAAATAAAAAAAAAAACTTTGTGATGTATATGCATAACCTGTTAAGAGGACTGTATCATATAAACAAGGCCTACGCCCTTCAAAGTGCTTTGGTTATCATCATATACGTAGTAACCCAGAAATTCATACTTCCAAACTGAATCCCGCGGGAAAGGCTGTACTGCCTAAAATCTAGGTTATCGATGAACAACATGTATGTCTGACCGTATTTTCTCTTCTGATTGGTTAATGTTATGTTGCGAGGCGCCACATACTGACATGACCCAACATTAGGCCTGCAAATGCTAGTGACGCTGCTCACTATGCAATGAATTAACATAACTTGGCAGAACGATTTTTAAATGTTTAATCTATAGATCTATGGGATAGGTCTATCAGCCTAACCATCGTATCATGTATAAACTATTCTGTACTTAACGTATGGAAGATCATTAAGACTAAATGATAACAAGAACATAACAATATTAATAACCAAAGAAATACATAACCAACGGATGAGAACTTTTTTATTCTGAATTTACAAATCCAGAAGTCAAATTTCCATTTGTCAATTTTCCGTCATCCTTCCCTATTCATAATAAACACAATCGATAGATAACAGGTATTAATTTCATGTGTAACTTTGCCTGGGGGTCCCTAGCAATAATAGACTCGTTTCAGACACTTCTTTTATTGATTTCAAGTCATCTTTTTCTCAAATAATCACGCCATTGAATTGAACTTTTTCAACAAATATGTCTGCCTAAGGCGTAGAAACGTTAAATACTTTCAGTAAATTATTAGTGTCTATTGGGGTATGATCACAAACTTTCAGAAATCGGTAAAATTCACCCGATTTCTTTAGAAAAGCCTGGTAAGAGGTCAAGTGTGCTTATTCCCAATCGCTGTAGGGGTCACTGTGAAATCATGAAAGTTGCAAGGAACCATCCGACCTGCATGTAGCTAGACAGTCATTTTCAGGTGTTTAGGTTCATGATCTCCATATGTTGTTTAGTATTGTAACGCTTGATGCACATGCATGTGTATAGGGGTTAATCGCATACAATGAACTCCTGCGTGTAGTGTGTAAAACGTAGATTGTTGCGAAAGTGAAGGGATAAGAAGCTTTAACGTAAAATATTAAATAGGTTAGGCATCCTCCCCCATCTCTCACACTCCTCCATAAAACTGAACCTTGTTGAAACCATGATCTTATCTTGTTTGGCAGGTATCTCTGTGATGCTACATAACACATTCAAACAGACAGGATAAATCTCGTTCCGTCTAAGATATATTCTGGCTAGGTTGAAGTCATGTCAAGACGCTGCCATGCGTGACGTCATAGTGTCACTAGGCGGCTAAAGTCTCTCTTACTTTTCTTTTCATCGCTTTTTTCTTTCATGGTCTGATGGTTAAAGTATATAAGCTGTGTTGTACATGATATAGCATCAGTGCCAGGAATGACTGCCTCCGTCATTTTAGCAACATCATTTGTAAATACCACACCTATAAACGAACTTAAAATGATGAATAAAAATTAAACATAAAAATTTAAGCGAGAGTCTATTATATCATGCCGGGAACAATGAATATGAGATATCTACCAAACAGTATCAAATTACTCTTAGCTTGATGTTGATGGCGTTGTTAATGATTAACATCTCTACCACACGTAGCTTAATGAAGCTGATTGGATTTCAATTAATAAGAGGTTTGTCTTACGACACGAGACTATGGACATGCTTCGATTGTATTGAACACATTTCATGACTTCCGTCTGCGCGTGTTCATACCGCTTTGCACTCTGGGTAAGTTTAATTGACACAACGCAAGCACGTAAACACATTCAGTAAGGTCCGCGCCGTGACTTTCGGATATTTGCTTGACTTTACCACTGCATTTCATAGCTTCAATGACGCAGTAGAAAGAGATTTATTCTGTTAGAGAGCGAGTTAATATTTCCCACAAATATGTTCGAAATACTAAGAAAGAATTTGCATCAACAATAATAATGAAAAGAATAATTCACAATGTGCGCATAAACTATAAGATGGTTTGTTCCGTCTTATGTGTCTGCTACTCTCGGGTTTATCAGGTTATTTCCCCCATATTTAAAGAAAACAAAGACAACATAACTTTGTGATCTCAATGAACATGTTTAATAATTTGCTTACCGGCAATAAGGGAGATACACGAATCGACTTTCACGTCAGAAATCAAGTTCCTTACTGAATGGGCTAACGAATCACCGAACACTGGTTTCCATTTGAATTTTTGTTGTTTTATCAGATATTAATGTAACATTTTTCTCAGGGTCGTTGGCAGTCCGTTGACCTTTGACCGTAATGCCATCTGCAGAAGATCAAAGAAACTGAAAGGTAGTTCCAGTCAACGCGATATTTGCCGGAAAGAGCCGGAGATCGTCGAAGCAGTGGTCGAGGGCACTCGGCTTGGAATCGGGGAATGTCAATACCAGCTCAGATATAGCAAATGGAATTGTTCTACCGTTCAGAATTCAGTTGGTAAAGTCTTAAAACAAGGTAAGGAACCCCTCCACCTCCCCCTCCTCTCCCCTCACACCCAAGGATCCACGCCAATACAATATTTATCCCTCGCCCCTCCTCTAACACCAACCCCAGATACCACAAATGTAAACCTGCGTTTCTTTTACGAAGAAATGAAATCCTTAAATCTCGAGTACATTTCGAGTTGAAGTTATTGATTGATATCCTTACTAGCTTCAAGTCCACACATTTCGGGGCATGGTTTGATAGTTTAATTCCTGTAATTTACAGTTTGCGTATTTTCCTGACAAACTGAAGGCTTTTGCAGACGGCTGGTTGGTCACACTCTATCACGCCATTTTATTACCGCGTTAAATTATCGCGGCCTTTTACCCCCGTTCATCAATGTTATTAAGTTCATCTATATACACAGTAACTCTTTTTTTCGGGGTTTTTTTTTCGTTTTTCTTTTTGAGTGTGTGTTTTATGAAGGAATGTCAACGATAGATTCTTGTCATTAATATTAAAACATGTACTGGAGGAACTGACATTACATGACGCAAGAATGCTTTCCCGTTTATGGTTTTCAGCCTCAATGTAAAAAAATCATATTTGTGTCGGTCGCATGACAAAGTTAAAGAAGAAATGTCTGCATTGTACGATATTTGACTGTAGACAATGGCAACTTGTCGCATAGCTTCTTTAGAACGTTATTAAGTGGTTTTCGATCAATTAAATTAATGAAACGTAGAAAACAAAATGTTTTTTTTTAACTAAAAGTAACTTATAACATAAAATAAAAGACATTTTTAGACTCCTTATTAATTTAAATCGATCACATCAATCATTTGATTTTGTGGCACAGGATATTTGAAGTCTTTGAATATTGTGTTTTATTCTAAAATGATAAAAAAAAATGACAATATCGACTGGATAACCGTGTTTTTCACAATTAACTCAGTTTATCGATCGGAAGACATAGTTAACGGCGATAAACTCGGTTTATCGAATTATTGCACATGTGGCGTGCCATATCCAATTCGATAAACTCGGTTTATCGAGCGATAAACTGAGTTTATCGATAAACTCAGCTTATCGAGCGATAAACTGAGTTTATCGATAAACTCAGTTTATCGATAAACTTAGTTTATCGAGCGAAAAACATAGTTCCCATTTGATAAACTCGGTTTATCGCCGATAATCTTAGTTTTATCGAGGTAACCCTGCTTTTCGCTCGATAAACTGAGTTTATCGATCGAAAAACAGAGTTTAACGGCGATGAACTCGGTTTATCGATTTATTGCACATAGGCTTGCCATAAGCGATACCATTACTCATCCTCTTCTCGAAATTGGAATAATTCAGTTATAGCCTCCTCAACTTTTTGTCATTCGCAGCTTTCTATATTACGCTGTAGGCCTAAGTGTGGGGCTTCCATAATGAACTATACTAACATGTAAAACTGCCATTATCACACAGTCCTTTACTTTCCAAAGTCTGGCGGCATGTTGTGATACTTGATACATACGTTGTACTTTATTCAATGCACATATACTACGGTAGAGGCGGGCGACCTGCGGCCCGTGGGTCAAATCCGACCCGCGAGCAACTCATTACTGGCACCGTACCTTCTGGATTTTTTCTAAGAAAAGTTTAAAAAGTAAAAAAGCAAATATGAAACTCTGAAAAAAAAATATCTTCATCAAAATCATCGCGGTTTGGGCGCTTTTTCCGCTTCCTGGTTTTCAGGTTTTGAATACTCGTAACTGTTCTTACGAGTTATTAATGGCATTTTTATTATCAAAATTTGTTTGAATTAGCTTATAGGCAACTAGCTGGGATCGATATTATAGCTTGCCGAAATACTTATATTTGCAACTTATAATAATCCGCCTGTGAGTTTGCGTGCATTATCCTTACGTCAATGTCAGCTGACGTCAACCGGCCAATCAGATTCGAGAATTTTTAACAAGTACGAATGAACGTATCTTAGTTTCTTTACAGTTGTATTTCTGTCTACTTTTTTAATATATTTTTTATTTATTGATTTATTTCTGTTTTGCTATCAGCAGATACCAGAGAAACGGCGTTTGTGAACGCCGTGACGTCAGCTGGGGCAACATATGCAGTGACACAGGCGTGTAGCATGGGTGAGCTCATCCAATGTGGATGTGCCGACAGACCGAGAAATACGAAAAAGAAGAAAAAACCAACGAATAGTGAAAATGAGGTCATTGATGAGTCATGGGAATGGGGAGGATGCGGTGATAATATAGAATTTGGATATTTAAAAGCGAAAGAATTTATGGATGCTCAACAAAGGAAAAGAAATGACATAAGGACGTTAATAACGTTGCATAATAATGAGGCAGGCCGTGCGGTAAGTAGATGAGAAGTTTTTTCTTCAATTTTCGGTTAATCTAATCAATTTATGATTGACTCTATTTATTCGTTACATTTTATTACTATAGAAGCATGGCTTACAATTAGACGGGGTGGGTCGACGGGAAGGTGAGGGGAAAGTTAGGGGGAAGGTGAGAGGGAAGTTGGGGGGCGGGGGGGGGGGAGGATACAGAGAAATGGAAATAGAAAGAAACAAAGGATTTTGGTTCTTGACATAACGAACAATAACTGTGATTAATAAATGACGCTACATTTGATTTTGACCAATATTCCGCCGATGTTCTTAAATATAATTAACCAATCAAAGCCAAGCCTGGCAAAATGAATAATAATGAACGAATAAGGAATGTTCACCTGTTTAAATCATTGCTAAACAAATGAGATAACGAATTTCTAAAAATGGAAACACAATGTCAAGAATAAAACAAAAAAATGAAGTAAGAATTCAATATAATATTTTCAAATTGACTTTTAGGAACATTCATAGAACATTGATGTTAGGTTGTATTGACTAATTTATGTGACGTCACATCGATGATGCGGTGCTTACTGAGCTACATAATATTCATAAATCCCCAAGTTTTGCCTGATCTCGTTATACATATCACTTACCAACGTCATACATATTACTTACTAACTGATCAATACCGAAATATGTTATATTTTTGAAACGTATTTCATTGATCCAGTTAGCTCGGTTACCACAGTAATTCAAAAATTGAAAGTTTAGATAAATTAAACGAAGTTACTCAACATTTATTATAGCTAAGAGCGTGTGTGTGGCCTGCCGACCTTTCGATATAACTGTTTCAAATAAAGAAAAGTTCTCCCAACCCTTAAATTGTTATATATACGATCATGTCTAATTCATTATAAGCCTGTATCGATATAATCTTAACCCAATCAGTCTGTGGTATATAGTTCCAATTAATAAAACTGTAACCAGTCCGTTTGAAACATTAATGTTACCTTGAACATTGTTTCTCGGGGAGAAGAAGTTGATGTCACATTAAGTGAAATCTCTGCGGTACTGTGATAATCTGTTATCGATATTAGGTTAATGTCGCGATAACATCACAGCACATACGCGCCGGTTGTAACACAATAGGCTTTCGGTCTGAGAATCACATAGTGCGCGTAAAGAAAGAGTTAATTCTTAGCCTACCCACGCACCGTTAACGGCCTATATCGCTCCGTCGGGAGTCGCTACATGAAGAG
The DNA here is from genome assembly GCA_020650975.1 of Apostichopus californicus. NCBI lineage: Eukaryota > Metazoa > Echinodermata > Holothuroidea > Aspidochirotida > Stichopodidae > Apostichopus > Apostichopus californicus. The sequence continues at coordinate 7,266 of JAIPMN010049067.1, forward strand.
AAGTGTTTTAAGATGCTTCTGATAGTGTAGATTGCCACAGAATACAAAACTCTGACTTAAAGGGGAAGGATGGAACCAGCTTAACATCCAGTTCTTAAAGCAGTATATGTTTACTGTCTTTACTATAACCGATGCCAACACGTAATGCATACTTTCCACAAGATGTAGTCACTTGAGCGAAGTGACGATAAAACTACCACAGAATGGCGGACATTTTGATTAATAAAAGGATGGGAGGAATTCTCAACTGTTCCTACTAGAATTCACTACTATTAATTTTAAATTTCCTCCACCAAATTAGAAAAATATCCGTGTTTAGTCAATTATGTAATGTATACATACTTCATTACGCATGCCCATTCGTACTATACTACAAAGGCCTGTTCCACACCAGCGGAAAATACACTAGCGCGATGCTAGTATCATATGCAGACGTACATATGCCATGGGCATAGAGGTATACCAGTGAAGCATACCACCAATATATATATTGCACTAACGCATATCTGCTGGTCGGAAGGACCAACTACTTTAAGATTTATAGTAAGGCTATTACCGAGACGAGTTTGCGGGTTCGTATACTGGCACATAATACGCATAGAGTGACACATTACACGCATAGTGTGGCACGTAACACGCAAAGTATGGTACATTACACGCATAGTGTGGCACAAAACACGCAAGTTATATAGCTTTAATGTTAGTTGGTGGTCATCAACAACCAAACTACTTTAAGATGTATAGTAAGACTTTAACCGAGACGAGTTTGTGGGTTCGTATACTGAAGACGACATGTCTTAAGGACCTCACGTCGAGTTCTTCGATATAAGAATGCGCAGGCCTCACTCATAGTCACGTGACAAGATACCATCAACCGTCCATAACGTCTCACTTCTGACTGGCCTCAAGGAACATTTGAATATGTCTCGATGGAATACATTACAATAGCTCTTAATAAATTGATGTGAATGCAATAGATTGGAAATTCGAGCAAACGTTCTTTACTCAAAATTAACTTAAACAGTTTATTGAAATGAATTCAACAGGAATCAGCAGGAATCTACGGAAGCGCTTTGTTGCCATTCAAATTAGGTAACTTATTCATCTCATTCTTTCATCATATTTTGTCACCACCAGTGCCTTTCCGCCTGGTTTTGCTTTCCTTGCCTCGTCTCGGGTCGGTTGTGTGTGGTTCTTTACGGCTCGGTTTGGTTCGGTTCGGTTCGGATCGGTTCTGTTAGGCATGGTTTGGCTTGGTTTGGTTTGGTGGAATTTAGCTTTTTTAATCCAATCAAAGGCAAGCAATGTTGCTGTTGTTAGATGATGACACATTTTGGAAATTGGTTGACGGTGTTTTGAATTCAGTTTCAACACGCGCCGCTCGTCTTCTTGTCTCTGTTAGAACATTAAACACATCACGGTTGGGGAATCCCTACCTGTCCAAGTCAGTTACAGAATGATCTACTGATTAAACCGCGCAAATATATTATGTAGCGTAAGCCTATGAAACTCATTCCAAGCAGATGAAAGATACGTAATTCGGTGAAAAATTTACGGAACAAGTTTTACATCGTTATACCGTATTTTTGGTCGATAGAATAACATTAGCAAACGGAATATACACATTATGACCCGTTGAGTTGTGCTATTAAAGACGCGCGTTTATAATAGATATTAGCTATTAGGTTTATATTTTACTCAATGTGTGGGGAGGGGGAGGGGTGGAGGGCGGCTGGGGATTGGGATAGGAATGTTTTTTGTAGATCTTCTTATATGATTAGATTTACAAGAACCACTGACATTTTATGTTTTAGGGAAGTGTGAGACGTATTATAACGGCAATTCATTAAATTCATCGAATTTATGAAATTAATGAAAACTAAGTCCTCACAACGTGACAATGAACGAGTAGCTACATTGCTATAAAACAATTAATGGCTAAGTATAATAAATAAGTATTTTAAGAGTACCGTAATGTTTTTGGCAGAGTCAATTGTTACAATGAGTTTCTGATGGTGACGATAAGAAAACTGGAAATAAACAACAATGTAACGATTTTGGTTCCTTAGCATAACCGACATCGCCTGATTCACTGTGACGGTAATAAGGATGCGTTTATTGTACATTGTACTGTTACTTTATAAATGTCCCTACGAACCCCCCCCCCCCCCGCCCTCACCCCACCCACCGCGCTCCTCATTTCTTTTTTGCAAGGCCTAAAACCAGCAAGCGGTCATACCGCTATAGTTAATCAATATAAACTGTCATTTGTGTAGGCCTGTAGCAAGCTACGTTCTTACATGGAATTAGTAATACTTCGTTCTTGAGTCAGCCCAAGCATTACAGCCGTATATACAATATCGTAAGTGTACTTCAAGTTTAATAAACGGCTCATGAACCTCTTGTAGTTTACCCGTATTATTCTAAATAGAGCTATAAATTTGAAGCTAGCAATCAAAACAAACTTCACTCTCTCTTCCACATGCAGACACTTAATATTCAATCTCAAAGCTTTGGTGAAGAAAATGAAATATCAAGACGAAAAAGAAGGCGGCAATAATTTTGAGAATGTTTGAGTCGCGTCGACAGAGATACTCGTAAATTTAGTCCGCCCGATTCTGTCGGAGAAGTGTTAGGACGCGCGCGGCCACACTTCTGATTGTTCTATTGAGGTGTCTCGGCCCCTCTCGCCGATCATATATCTTCGTCAAGGCAACACCTTTAAGACTCCCCAACAAGTTTTATCGCTCTTTTTTGTCTTCCGAGGAGATATATTATCAGGACAATCATTGTATATAGGAATAACTTACAGCTAACACGATATATTATCCATCGACACCGTACCAGATAGAAACCCATGCAGCATGAGATCATGCATGTGTACGGACGTTAAGCACTGTACACTAGTGATCTGAGTAATCTGTGAAAGCAATAATCGCTAATCTTTGTAGTCATTATTACCCACTTACCACAGAACTAAGACAAAAATGATAGGAGTTTATTCAAATTAATTAATATTAGTTAATGAACAACGGAAAGCTGGGTGGGTAACTATAAACAAACTTGAAAATGGGAATTAAAAGTCCATTTTAGTTTATACTTTATCTCTGTATTCATCAGTACCAGTACCATTATATTCAACATTATATAGTCCTTTATATAATCGATACATACACCGAATGATATACATATCGATATATATATATAT
>JAIPMN010049068.1:0-11172 GCA_020650975.1 Apostichopus californicus
GTTATCGCCATTTTGTCAGAAAATTACACCAACAAAATGTGACAAATGCCAATAGGTAGATGAGAGCGCAATAAAAAAGTTAATACTCGCGAATAAGTAAAAAGTGGTAAAAAGCTGAAAAGGGCGCCAGCAGTCCATTTGAGTCCGTCAGGGGGGGGGGGCATCCGCCCCCCTGACTGTATGGACGCTCCGCCACTGCCCTCAAGTCCACCGGTTCCGTCGCCACTGAAGTCGAGGAGGGGTGATTTCGAGCAGTAAAGAAATTACATCGGCATATGCCATTGCATATTGTTGAATGACACGGGGGGGGGGGGGGGCGGTGTCATGTGTCAGTGTATTGAATTTAATTATTGATATACCCAATATGCAAATCTGGCTTTCATAAATCGTTTCTCTGGATTTAGTTATTCAACGCATTCAGTAGAGCAGCAACGTTGAAAATCACTTCCTGAAGCTAGCACTGTATCACATGCCACGGATTCATCACATGCAGAATTGAATCGCTAGTGTGTTAGCTCCAGGATTCGTAACCTGTGCTGCGAACCATGTGCTAGCTCCAGCTCCAGTTATTCTGCATGATACATGTTACGATCTTAAACACAAATTCGACTTAGATTCGAAACAAATAGGCCTATTTGATAGAGCTGTTATGGGGGAATAATTTCGATTAGGGTTGTGCACATTTGTCTGCAAAAACGACAAAAAGTGAACTAAGATTTGGGAAAAAGTGGGGGGGCAAGTGCCCCCTCTTGCCCCCCCGTAATCCCGCCCATGGCTATGGTATTTGGTTTTCATGTTCACATACCGCTGTGACGATAATATTGCTATTGATTTATACCCTAGCTCCATGCTCGGTCAGTTTGCAAACTTTCAAGTATCTATCACACAGACACTTTATCATTTAATAAAATATTAAAAATTCCCAGCAAAGCTGGTGAGATGCACATTTTGCTCTGAAAATTAACATTCAACCCTGTTGAAAGTTGCCCAAAATCAGTGCCCATAACATTAGCTCCTAAAATTTAGGTACTTAAAGTTAGCTAATTAATGTTACTTTAGCTACTTTAACTTTACTATTTGAAATAAGCTACTCTTAGTGAGCTATTTAAAGTGAGCTACTTATAGTAAGCTACTTGAAGTAAGCTACAGTACTTATAGCTAGCTATTAAAACTTAGCTACTTGTAGTAAGCTACTTGAAGTAAGCTACCGTACTTATAGCTAGCTATTAAAACTTAGCTACTAGTAGTAAGCTTCTTGAAGTAAGCTACAGTAGTTTTAACAAGCTATTAAAACTTAGCAAGTTTGTATTAAGCTACAGTACTTATAGCTAGCTATTAAAACTTCTAGCTACAAGTAAGCTACAGTACTATAGCTAGCTATTAAAAATTAGCTACTTGTCGTAAGCTATAGTACTTATAGCTAGCTATTAAAAGAATAGTCTGGTAGCCCTTAGAAGCTACCTTAAAAATGATCAATAATTTCCAAACATGTTTTTCAAAATATGAGAATGCTTATGTTGCGTTTGACAGAGAAACAATTTTTTGGTCGTTTAGGATGGATATTTCAAATATACTTTGAACAGTAGAGAACCTGATGTCATCTTCGCAAATGTAGATTGCGACATAACCCACGTTCCATACAGTTCCTACAGTATTTACTCCCTTCCTCGCTTACCTGTCTCCCCACAACCTGAGCGCCCTCTACCTACCGTGCCTGGAATAACTAGTAATCTTTTAACACTGTGCACCCTCTATAAAGGGCCCCAGAATGACGAGATTGCACACAGATGTCATATTTCACTGAACTTAGTCGTTCACGTCCCACACACTGCAGACATTTGGTCTGATTCTGAAGGATTTTGAATTTCGTGCATTTGGCACCTACCTAGCAGGTTGAAGGCAGGAACCAAAGTACGGAAGCTTTGGTATATCAAGGCTTAATGACCCAATTGTTTATTGGGAAGGAAAGCATGCATTTTGTGGTACGTTTAGGCTGAAATACTAATTTATGTGTACATATCACCCAAGCATGAAATTCACAGACGTTTTCTGGAAAAACATTTTTACACACCATAGCAACTGCTTTGGTCCAAAATTGGGACTTCTAGCACTTAAAATGAAAAATCTGACAGTTTTGATTAAGGTAACATTTATAAGCCCATTAACAGCCCCATTGACTTACACACTAAGTCTAGATAGAAGTTCTAGCTCACTAGCTAAACGCTACCCATCACTGGATAGCTGACAAGTTGGCCTTTCATGGCACCATCAATTTTCTGTATCATGACCATGCAGATTTTATGCTATCAGAGCCTGAAGGTTTCTGCACTTGTCAACAAACCTCTTCACTCAGTAGTAAACAATTTTCGTACGCTGCTCCTGGGAGGCCTAGAGGGGTCCAAAATTGCCTAAATCTGCCAAATTTTTGCACCACATGTACTTCCATTCATACTCTTCAAAATGCAAGCCATAAGAAACCAGATCCTGATTGCTAACGCATCAAAAAGATGTTAGCCTACTGCATTTTGGCACTTTTCCTGAGATAGGAGACCATCCGGGCGGATTGATATAGACTCTAATAGGAGTATGCCACCATCAGGAAGAAAGAGCTAATGTCTGTGATAAGTGGTGAAGCTAGCCTAGATTATGTGGACCTGATAATTTACACTTCTGTATCGGTATAAGTTGTGATTGGTTATATGAGTAAATTCTCACTCGCATGAAACACTCAACAACAGTGAAACATAACAATCAGCTAACCTGTTTGTGAGTCGTGAGGTCTACCTTATGAATAATATGCATAGTCTACCTTATGAATAATATGCATAGGAGAATTCATTGGATATGCATACGCATGTGGTTTATATCGTCAGAAGTTATCATAGTATCCTTTATTCGATAATTATCATAGTGTATTTTCTTATGATTATCAGGGACTGAATTATTATCATGGAGTAAAATCTTATTTTAATCGTGTTAACTTAGTATATTATCATATATAAATTTATATTATTATCATATAATATCACATGATAATCATCAGTTATGGTCCTTTTGGCATTCCATAACATTGTGGAGAAGTTTTCTCTATAGGATAAGTGCATGCATTATCTGTTACTGGAATATTCATTTAATTGACTACTGGTTTGGTTTTGGTTACTTCCTGGAAGCAAAGGAACCTATGCAGTCAGGTTGGTGGTCTGTGTGTGCATCGGTGACACTTACTTGGGTCCACAATAAATCAACAAAGGAATTATGGATATAACTCATACTTGCTATGTAGATGTATTATAGTGATAAGGTGCGCAGTATTGATTTTGGCGTTGACCTTATGAATAGTAATTGGTTATGGAGTCAAACACAAAAACCTTTACATTGCAATAAATCTGCAACCTTAAGCCAAACTTGGTATTCAGTTGTTGGTTAAAAGCTGGTACATGTGTGCCTCAATATGCATCCATTGTTATCTACTATGATATTAGGTGATGACATACAACACTAATAACCACCAATCAAGGAACCATAGTGCCAGTTCGGCTCTTGTTTATAATGTATTTCATGTCTATTGAACTGTTGTTTTCTTTCAGCTGAGTTTGATGCCATGGAATTTGTAGAGTTCATCAAGACACCCAAATTAGATGGAGTTAAGCTTCATCAACCATTCCATCCACCAGTAGAGGGCACCCTCTGTGTGACTGGTCACCATGTTATACTTTCATCTAGAAAAGCCAATACTGAAGAACTATGGGTGAGAATTAAATGAAAGGAATATTAAACAAACATTTCGCCTCAGTACTGATTTATTTTTCTCCTGTAATAGCCCAGGCTATTATATCTGAATATGTATTTTTTCTGTTGGTAGAGACTATGTGCTTTACACTCTGGCTGCCTTAATACATCACAGTAAAATACTGTAATGTAGCTGAGTTGTTTTACCAGTTTTCATCTTTTCATATAATGTGTAAGTCTGAAATATTCTATTAAGATAAAACAGAAGATTAGATGTTGAAACATGAATTAATGTATCCAGCCCCTAAAGGTGACATTGCTGAAATAAATATCTTAATGCTTTATTAGTTTTGTTTCTAGGTATTGGTAAGGAACCCCATTATTGAAATGGAGATACCAAAACACAATAAATTCATAGTATTCATAATAGAGATTGAAGATATTCTGGTAATAGAATTGAGATCTTTATACCTACTTATTTAACCATGAAGATAGTATTCACATCTTCAGATCAAAGGGTCTTAACATTGAAGTATCCCAGCAGTAATTAAGAACTTATGAAATTTTTTTGTGGCGTCTTAATATTTTAATAATTAGTCAGAAAACCACTCGCTTATTGAGGTATTTATCTCAGTTTCTAAATATTTCATTGCCACATTAATCTTTAGGAATGAGCATTCAACTTGACAGGTTATCATTTATTGATATTGAAACTCCTTTGTTTTGCTGTAGCTTACTCTGACTATTTGTGTGTGTTGTTTGGATATCATTCATACATTCACAGCTGAACCCATGTTACCATAAGAACATATACTTTAGTGCAGGGGTGGGCAACCTACGGCCCGCGGGCCATATGCGGCCCGCCAGTGATTTTTTCGCGGCCCTTGAGATGTTTCAAGAAAAACAAAAAATCAATCTATTTAACATAATCACAAAAAACGAGCTAGCTGCTTAGAATTTATCGGCACTAATGATGCTGTCAGGTAGGCCTTTTATCCCCATTAATTATCAACTGTACTGTATTGACATTATGTTTTTGTGAGTACAGATTAGTACACACACCTATTGCTTGAAAGTCCTCGGAATCAAAGGTTTGAAATCAACAGCAGATCGTTGGTTAGGTGCGGCCCAGTCAATTTTTCACTCCTTATATCTGGCCCATTCATTCAAAAAGGTTGCCCACCCCTGCTTTAGTGGGTCTTAATTTTGCTAGTAGTTTAGGCTGTGAAATTGCAGACACATTTGGCATAAAGTAGTACTAATCTGTTCAGATTAAAGGCAAACATTGACCCTAAATATATTGGAATGCGCTGAGCTAAGACAAAGGAATTCTAGTTAATTGAAAATATTATGTCTTTGTCTGTAGCAAGCTATGTGTTGCAATTATTCCAGCATCTTGTGTCCTGTCAACAAAGTGATGTTTTATGGATTGTTAAACCAATAGGTACAGTAGAGTTGTTTAGCCTTCATATTACTACTTCCTTACATATCACTGCACAATCATAGCACACCTGGTATACCACATCTACAGGTGTCATTTTATCTTGCTACTCCCTTTGAATAAGTGTCAGAGTGTTTTGTTGGACATGTCTTAGTTAACCGGCAAGCACAGGGAATCAGTGGATGACATATATATCAATAGCTAGCTTGGTTTGTTTTGATCTTTCCTTTCTCCAGCTACTACACATGATGGTAGACTACCTAGAGAAGAAGTTCATAGGCTCCACAGGTCAACTTACTCTCTACTGCAAGAACTTCATGGTGATACAACTTGACATTCCCAGCATGGAAGAATGTCTAAATGTGGCTAGTTCAATAGAAAATCTCTCATCCTTGCGTAAGTACCTACAATCTCATCATTCTATCGTGCTTGCAAGTGTCTTCTTCGTCTCTTGCTTGTCTTGCCCTGATTTTCAACATGCTGAAAGAATTTGAAATTCATGATGACAAACAATTTCAAGTTTGCCATCTCCCTGCAAACTTTTAGATTTTGATTCCTTGCCAGAGGCGTAAGTAATATATGTGGTCGTGATTGTGTGTGTATGTGTGTGTTTGTATGTTTGTATAGGACATTGCTGGTAAACACAATAACTCAGAAAGTAGATTATGGCTGAACTTGATGATTGCAATTTGAAATACTTTTACTGAGTATAAGAACTTGCAATGGAAGCGAAAGTATATAAAAAACACATAACTGTACAAACCGAGCTAGGGTGGACTTGATACGTTGTATGTGGATCCACCTTAGTGAACACAGGAAACCTGTTGTTTATTGTGCAGGTCAAAGGTTGTTTGAAATCAACAAAGTGAAAATCTGAAATCATTGTAAACACAGTCACTACAAAATTATAGCTTGAATGAACTTCCCTCTTTTTATGCAAATTAACCTTTGTGAGTACAAAGACCCTGCCTTTTAATGTAGAGGTCAAAAGGTCACTTGAGGTCATCTAAGATGTAAGTTTGAAACCCATGTGTAAATTAAAATCTCAACAGTATATCTTGGATCAACATACATTGTATCTGCTTCCACCTTGAGTACAAGAACCATATTGGTTTTCTGTAGAGGCCTAAAGTCATTTGAGGTTGAGAGCTCTGAAAAACTATAAACACACTATAATTTCAAAAGTACAATATCAAGGAACTTTGTACTTGGTATGTAGATCCACCTTTAATTTAGTAGATTGATAGTGGATTCAAGGAATTATTGCTTGTTGTGTTGGTCAATTGAGGTCAGTAGAGATCGAAGTATAACATCTTTGTTCACTCAACTAAAATTAAAACTAGGATGAACTCCATATTTTGTAGTTAGGTTCACATGAGTGAAAGTGTCTTGTTGGTAACATTAGTCAAACTTGGAAAATGTTGTTTGCAGTCTTTTAAAAGGTTTCCCTGGCTTTCTGGTAAACAACAGTTTTCCCTGTAAATGATGATAGGACTCAGAGAGTCCCATCGAAGGTCCAGCTCCTTGTCTTGTACTCCGTGTGACACCCACTTCTGATGGGAACATTGAAGAATTCAAAAGGCCAAGGTGGGGAGCATTACAGTTGCAGTGTTGGGGGTAATCTAGCATATAGATGTTCATATAATGTGCAAGTAAATACATATCATCCTCCAGGAATAAATATAATTTATAGTTTTATACTAGATTTGGGGATTTTCAAATTTTAATATTGTAGAAATAGATAGGCCCAGGCTTAACATAATGGTACTGGAACTTTGAAGTTATCACATATACAGCAAAGGTGTTTCAAGAGCGTCCTACTGAGGTTAAACAGCACCAAACTAACAAATATCTTGCATAGTTTCCACACAGCCCAAAGCTAGGGATAGAGAAAATTTAGTGTGATAATTACTCGGGTCGGAAAGTAGAAAGCTATTTTACCTGTCACTGCACAGGCATTGCAATCCATAATGAGCTAAAACAAAATCCACAGCCTACAACACTCGAACTGTTATGTTGGTTAGAATTGCAATACATTGCACATAAGTGCAGTCCATGTCTGATTTTTCAGTTGTAACTTTGATTAACCTGCAGTCAGTTTCCAGCTGTGTGAGGTTTTCCCAGAATTCTCTTTACTAATTCATCCCAGCTTTAAACTTTACTACATATTGTGAATCCATTAAGTTCAAGTGATGGATCATTTGTCTACTAACTTACAGTACTTCAAAATAAAATAACTGCTTATCCACTAGAGAGCCTGTGTAGGAGAATGTGCCTTTCGATCCTAGCAGGATCTTCTTCAAAGGCTTTTAGCCTTTGAAGAAGATCCTGCCAGGATCAAAACGTCAGGCCAACTTACTTTTACACAACTTACAGTACTTATAATAGAATGTTTAAACAGGATAAATCAGGTAAGTGGTCATCTTTATATATTTCTTATGAATCCCACTAGGCTAGACCATCATACCATCCAGATGTCAGAAAGTGTCAAGTTCATTGCTTTTAAGTTAAATGCTCTTGATCATAGTGAATTAGGATAATCAAGTGGAAGTAAATATCCAGTCATCAAGCTGGTCGACGAGGGGTACATCTTCCTTTTATCAAAATTATTAATGTGAAAGAAGCATTTTGATGGTCAGTTATCTATCATCCTATCACATCGTGATATACTGCTCATATTTGTACAAAATCATAAATACTGAATCTTCAACCTGAACAAAAAAAATTGTTACTGCTTTCACTGTAGAAGTTGTATACTGTATGTACACAGAGAAAGTCTGGCGCTTATCATTTTAAGATCCTTTGTATTGCACCATCACAAAGAAGGCGGGTGAATTTTGGCTTTCTGCTTCCTTTAGAAATATTGAACTCAATTTCAAGACAAACTTCCTGTCATTCCAGAATCTGTGAAGATGACCTATCCTTTCTTTTATCGAAGCACATTTGAAAAGTTGGAAGATGGTTGGCTAGCTTTTCAGCCTGAAAGTGAGCTCACAAGAATTAAGAGCGACAACTGGAGGTTGAGCTATGTAAATGAAGACTTTGAGGTGAGCAGCTTGCACAACTAAAACAGTATGGAATAGGATAGTATGAGAATACTAGAAAATTTATTCAGTGAAAGCTCATCTGGTTTCAGCCCAGCATTGTTACAAATGCAGGATTCTGCATCTGGGATGCAAGATCTTAGCCAGGGACACACAATTTGCAAACTGCTTGCATATGAAGGACACAAAACTTTTTTCTTGAAAAACAAACCCCAAGTTCACACACTCACTACTAGGCCTATATGCAAAACGTCGAAACCACGTTATTCTTGAATGCAAATACATTTTGATTTTTTTTAAGACAACAACAATTTCTTCTGGAAAGAAACAAAATTTCTTCCAATCTTACAGATGAATGTTTTGAAACAAATAAAATCATAATAATCAACAGCAGGTTGTAATGATTTGGTACAGAGTTAACAACATTTCTATTACAGAAAATTGTTCATGCTAAAAATAAACAATGATGCTCTTCTAAAATTCCTGTGATTAGGATTGGCTAATTGTCCCTTACCATTGTCTGGAAACATTCTTGCATCTTCTGTACTCAATGAACACAAAGTATGTACTAGTAAATAGTCTATGCCAGTAATCCCCACTTCACAGTTTGACAATCCAATTTGTTCTATTTTAGTTATATCATTTGATTTTGTTTTTTTACATTTTTTGTGCGCAATAAAGGCTGTCACTATACACTTTTGTTGCACACAAGCCCATTTACTGTCGGGGTCATAATGATAAATGTTGCTGTGTTCCTGTGTAGAAAAGTATTGATGTTGGACTGCATGGACACAAGCTTTCTGAGGCAAGACAAACATTAGAACCTAAGTTATAAAATCCTTGATACAATACTGCCAACTTAATTCCTGCGGCTATGTCATCTGTAATCTAATTATATCACAGTAAAAACTGACCAGCAGTGGTTGAGTGAAGTGGACAGCAGATCAAGTTTTCTATCTGCTGTATGTGCAAAACGTCTTCTGGACAAATATTATACAGGTTGCAAATTGTCATGTTAAATATGTGTCATGAAAACTTCCAAATTATTCAAGTAAACTCGGTGGTATCCACTTTGAATGAATTTTATGTTCAATAAAGAGAGAATAATGAGATAGAATAAAGAATAAAGGTTGTTTGCTGTTTTTTGCCCCCTAGGTGAGTCCGACCTACCCCAGAGCGATTGTGGTTCCAAAGACTGTTGATGATGAGATTCTAAAGAAAGCTGCAGCCTTCAGAAGTGGAGGAAGATTCCCAATTCTGAGCTACTTACACAAAAAACATGATGTGAGTTTAAATGAACAGTAGCACTACCACATATATAATGAGGACTTAATGTACAGAGCTGAATAAAGAAGAAAAACTAACAGTTTGTGACATGAATTATTATAAAGTTTACTAGCTATAAAATGATGGGTAATGTGTCTTCATGCCTTTGATATTCCCCTGTTTACTGAATTTTGTTAGTCCTATAAGTATTTCTAGACCAGCTTTATACTTGAGACAACATTTCTTGTAAGACCTCCACCAAAGCCATGCCCACGGCTCTAATATCAACAAACAGGTTGATCATTGATAACCTGAAACCTGGTAATGGTTTTGGCGGTCGTTGTTACTACCTTTTATCAGTGCACATGCTTTTCAAGAAATTTGTTTTGACATTTTTGTTGCATAATATTTTCCTAAGCATGGGATGTAGTATCTCTGTGACTAACAGTGTCACGTAGGCAAAACAAGAAATGGAGGAAGAAACATATTCTTGGCAATTATGCATAGAGTGTATACAGACCACTCATCTAGGATGTCAGACTCTGCTTATATCACATTAATGGATGTAAATACCTAAGTGAAGCAGGTTTTTTATGTAATCTGACCTACACCAGGTACGTGAGAAGAATATGTAGCTATTCTCAGCTAATCCAAGCAAATTACAGGAGTGTCTGTTGTAATCAGTATCTAACCAAGGGTTAAAATGTTAGTGACTCATTTTGTAGATTTCTCCCATCTTTGATCAAGGCCCTTCAAGTTTATGTGCCAACTGTTGCTGTTCAGATGTTGTCAGAAGTTAATTTGAGAAGAATGATCCTATGAACTTCATAATAAATAGCGTGTTGCTTTACATGACGCATAAGCTGGCCACATATTTTTAGAGTATATTATTCAAAGGGGATTGTTTATGTTTATTCTTAATGATGTTGGAGTGAAAGTTACAATACAGCTAGGCAATGTTCATCTAAATCGTTGTAGTACCTGTGTTCTTGTCATTTTCTTATCTAGTTGTCAGTCATGTCTGATTGACAGCCTTGAGGTAAGAATGACAGCAGATGGATAGGTTGTTTGTAGTACTACCAAAAGTATTATTAATAGTAATGAGATATAGTAATGAGATATTACAACAGTTTAGTAGTTGATAGCAGTGACATGTATATCCCACACATGGTTGACGTGCCAGTGGAATCTGTGCATTTGTAGGTAAGTATAACCTGTTCTCCCAAATACTACAGATCACACACAACTCAAGGTAAGTATTACCTGTTCTCCCAATACTACATATCACACACAACTCAAGGTAAGTATTACCTGTTCTCCCAATACTACAGATCACATGACTCAAGAGAAGTATTACCTGTTCTCCCAATACTACAGATCACACACAAGTCAAGGTAAGTATTACCTGTTCTCCCAATACTACATATCACACACAACTCAAGGTAAGTATTACCAGTTCTCTCAAATACTACAGATCATACACAACTCAAGGTAAGTATTACCTGTTCTCCCAATACTACAGATCACACACAAGTCAAGGTAAGTTTTTACCTGTTCTCCCAATACTACAGATCACACACAAGTCAAGGTAAGTATTACCTGTTCTCCCAATACTACATATCACACACAACTCAAGGTAAGTATTACCTGTTCTCCCAATACTACAGATCACATGACTCAAGAGAAGTATTA
>JAIPMN010049076.1:0-12043 GCA_020650975.1 Apostichopus californicus
GTTTACCTCCATTTCATTTAACAAAGTTTGTTCAAAGTACTGTATCTCTTTCGAGATCCGGCTTTAAGAATTACAAATGACTTCGAGTTTGTTTGATCTCTAGAGTAAGGCAAATATGTCACCAAAACAGAACTAGTATTGTTCGATACAGGCGCTTAAGCGCCTACAGTGGAATTACGACCTTCCTTACCGGGTTCGAACCTCTGGACATGCAATCAGCGTCCATAGCCTAGTGGTTAGGGTGTCCACATATAAAGCGGGAGGCCTGGGTTCCAATCCAGGTGGAGGCCGGAAGTTTTTGCACTGTTCTGGATTTTACAATTCATTGCGATTATATATATTTATACATGTATAAACTGTTGTAGTTGACATCCAAACCATCTCCAGTGACTCGATGATAAAGGTCCTGGCAAACACATTAACACCTCAGGTTACGACAAGTCACGTTTCCTTCCCAAAGTGGATAGAATTAATTAGAGATGATCACCCAGCTATAACAGCATCAGAGTACAGTGATTATTTGACTTGGGTGGGGTGTTAGGATCTCAGGATTTGTGTAAAACTAAAACAACAATAAATTGAACTAGTTAGCAATGAAATATGCATTGAAAGTAATCATATATTTGGCTTTTTAAGAAATCGTTCTTTAGTTGAAATTTTAATAATACAGTTCATTCTAAATTGTGATATTTTTACCATTCAAGTATGAATGATTCCTCAATACCATGCTGCACATTGCATTGGGATACAGGGGGTATGTGTCGATCCCCCTATTTCTTGAAAAAAACTTCAAAAGAGCACTTTTTCATAACTAAGAAGTGTCATAATTTAGTTCAATAAAAAGTATACCCTTTGCCCTGTCCTTAGACCTATTAAATAATGCACTTTTGTTAGTAGTGTTTTTTTTTGTGTTTTTTTTTGTATTAAACAATGTTTTACATAACTTTAGTTGTTTGTTGTAAGATCATTCAAATACTGGAACTTGTATTTGAGGTAGCTTTTTGGTTGGCCCCTCAAATCAAAGTCACATGTCCTATTGCCCTTCTAAGTTTATGCCCCCTCCCCCTTTAGGTCAATAGTTCTCCCTCCACCCCTGAAATAGTGTGCGAAATGCAACGAAAACTTTAGATGTCCGTGATAAACTTGACATTCACTACTTATCGAATTAAGACAAAATGTGACCTTTGAAATCAATGAGATTTTTAAAATTTGAGGTTGAAGATGTTTTAAGAGCTGAAGTTGGTACATTCGACAATAATATCTTTATTCTTCCATTTTTGATAGCAACGATAAAGCTTCCTAAAACATTTTGCTGCTATTTCTGTCTGTCAAAATTTATATCAGGCATGGATTGAACTGGGATGTTTTAATTTCAATGCCCTGTAGCCAAAACCAGAAAAGACCAATTAATGTACGAAGTTAGATTTGTGGGAAGCAAAATTTCCTGTTTTGGACTAGACAGTGTGGTAGCTTGAGACAACCAGAAAGCATTAGTTTTGTAGATCTGTTAGTCAGACCGAAGGATATCTAATTATGTACCAAAGATTACCGAGCTTGGTCCAAGATACATGTGGAAAAAGAAAACATTAGGAATATTTCCAACAATATTTCATCATTTACTAGGGAGAAATTTGAGCTTCATTTACCGACAGCGTTGGAAAAGTTATATATTGTTTTATAAGTTTACAACACCAGGGAAAATGCCATGATTATTACAGCGTATCGACTTACACACAGCTTGCAAAAGTCTTAGGTTTCATTAAAAAAAAAAAAATGTTTTCATTCAGTAATTGGAAGTTAGCAGTGACTGCCTCACCTTGGAGGAAATAAGTCACACGGGAAGTTAACCTAATTGGAATGGTGAGGAAATAAAATCATGAATGAATTCCAGAAGGAAACATGGCAGGTACATATATATCATCGTCGTTTAATGTTTCTAAATAAGCCCCACCCCCCCCAAAAAATGTTTCGGTCGTACTTGATACGGATATGACTACTTTGTGATTCATGGGAGCAAAATTACATTTCTCTTGCTAAACAAAGACAATAAATGCGAACAATTAGTTTTGATATAATGACCATAAAAGTAACTTTTGTGAGAGCATGCAACATGTCGCTACCAGTTTTAGTTTTTTGAGCTATATATAAGTCTTGCAACATTGCAGGCACATTGATCAAAGTGGCTGGGTTTAACCTAGTTTGGCAGAAAAGGACCTTTTTTTTTAGAATTGTCATCACAACTTTTTCAGGTACAATGAATATGTTGAAGTTGTGGTACAGACTTGGGTGGATATTATTTATAACCTAAAGAGATATAGCCTATGTTATTCTTGCAAAGTGACATTAAAATACATCGATGAAATAGTATGGAAGTATTTATTAAAATCAATTAAAATAGTGTTGCCTTAAAACTAAATGCAGGCAGAGCCAGTATTAAACAGATTTATAGTGTGCACACCAATAGACCTGACCCAGTTCTGGGTTGATTTAACCATGGAGGTAAAACCTCCATGATTTAACAGACAATATTATTGAGCATTTGAAATTAACTCCTGGTCCACGTACCAGCACTCGTTATGGCGATCATGCCTTTTCTGTCGCTGCGCCTTCTCTTTGGAACAAACTCCCATTTCACGTTTGTGACTCTCCCTCCCTAAGTTGTTTTTTCAAGAGACAACTTAAAACATTTCTGTTTGATTCCTAGTTTCTTTTTTTCCTTGGTTCCTTTGTCTCTTTCCTACTTTGCAAAGCGCTTTGAAATGCTATATTAAGCGCTATAAAAATGTAATTTATGATTAGTATTAGTATATATGTATTGAATGTAACATGGCCCTATAGCTTTTGACCTTTGACCTTTTTGCAGTGAGGATGGGCTTCTTGGATAGATAATAGCTTTCACTTTTTTAAGTACATTTGATGTTAGAAACTTGAAGATGTCAGATATTATCAGAGACTGATGCCATCAGTCAAAGATAAAAGATAAAGGGGAAAAAACTATGCAAGCCCAGCTGTAAGGTACAATAATGATATCAAGGCAAACCTTGTGGGAGGTATTAATATTTGATTGACAACTCAAAGTTTAGGATGAGATAAGCAATATTTGAAAGCTTAATCGAGGAGGTTACTCATTAAATTTATGAGCAGCTAGTTTATAATCAATATGAAGAGTTAGACAGAGTGCATGGATTTGTTTCAATGACATCATAAGGCAGGGTAGTGGAGCGGGGGGGGGGGGGAGGGAAGGTGGGTAGTGAGTCATATGAAAAGCCTCCATGCCACAGACATTGTGTCATTTTGCAATTAACGGGGATGATATCTCATCGACGGTCGTAATCGTGTCTTTTAATCTCGAGCCTTTTTGAGGTTTAATCTCCTCCGCTACCGGCGGTAATCCCTTTGTCTGGGTGCACTAATCTTGAGTTGTACTTGAGAGGAGAGATAATAAAATGACTATGGCTTTGTGGGTTTATTTTCTTTTTGTATACTTTAAATAGTTATATGTCAAATTTCTCTTTTGGAAAAAAAACTGTTGCACTGCTCTGTATAATACTTATGACAGTCGCATCTTTGTGAGATGTTTTGGAGAAGCAAGCATCGTCGTTTCTTAGCCGAAAGTGCTGTTCATGTCATAATAGTGGCTTGAAGCCTCTTTATACATGGGTTTTCTTTATCATATTTATTATAATTTTTCATTTTCTGTTTATATTTTTGGTTTGTAATTAAACTTTGTGTAAGATTATATTTACATAGTTGTATGGTGTTTTAACCTTGCTCCCCTGAAAGTTCATTTATCAAGGAGATTCCAGGAAGGCAGCTATGCATTTGTTACGATTATCTCATATACGTCCAGTTCATTACGTGAGAGATTGTAAGAGATTAGGGGGCATAATTTATGTCTGTGGCAAAGGGCAGAGCTGCCCTGCTAGTCCTAAGGACGGCATAACATTTTGACAGATTGCTTTCTGTTTATATATATTTTTTGATAATGTGTTTATGTTTTGCGAGGTGCAGCGGAGTTCAATGCCAGTACTACTTGTCAGTTGCCTGCTTCTTCACCGCAAGCTGTATCTTTTCTGTTACACATAACGACCATTTAAAAGTCTACTTAAAACCCATCTTTTCACTTGTTCTTTTGTAAATTAATCTGCTTTCTTTTTAAAGAGCCTTGAGCAGTGACTTTTGTCTACTGATTTGGCGCTATATAAGTCTCATTTATTATCATGATTATTATTATTTATTATGTCTTTTACAAGTTACATTATATGAATGAAATTATTCTTTTGTTTCACAGTTAATTTGTAGTTTGGTCCTCTGTTTTTGAGTTGGTCCAAATCCCTTTCTTCCTTTGTTGCTTCTCTTCCTGTGGGACCATAACAATACTGAAAAACCAAATTGCTGCCCTCTATTTTATCAAATCTAATTCACCTTGATAGATCTGCACAGATCAACATTGTACACACGACACACATATTCACACAGCCTTTCAATTTTTTTTTTTTTTTTTCACCAAATATTTTTTCTGAAAGGAAGTAATTGTTACAAGGTGGATTAAATTTATCTCCCTACGTAGTTTAATTTGCAAAGCGTTTATTCCCGATCGTTCCTTTTGTAAAGTTTCTCGTCAGTTTTAACCTACTGTGTGGCACCACCTTCCTTTCCTGTGGTTGCTTTTGAGGTGTGAAACTCAGTTGGATCTGACCCATTGTACATAGTACTTACATTAAAAGTCATAATTGACAATAATGTGCTTACAAATTAGTTCAAGGAGCACAGAATTGATTTTGCCCGCGGCAACAATTCTGTTGACAGTGGAAAACATAACCAAGTATAGTGTTTGCGAGTTGCAAATTATGTCTGTTTTATTGGTGCTGCATCAAAGGAGTTGTATGAATAAGTATTGAGATAAAATTTGATTTGTGGGCCTTAAAGTGAATTGGTATTGCCCCTACTCCTGTCCCCCCCCCCCTCTTCCCCTTCCCGTATACCTCTGTTGCCAACAGAAAATAGTTTTAACACCTTTACTCTTTCCCTGCCATGAATCTTCCCTGCAGTAAGTTTTCTGGGATCAGGTGTTACCTGGTATTAGTATCCAAAATACTTGAAGGGAGAGGTGGGAGGGTGAATGGGACAGGGGCAGGGGAGGAAACAAATTTACCATGTTGGAAGGAAAAAGTATGTGATGAGTGTGAGAGCCAGAGTGGGAGAGAAGAATTGAGATAAAGTTATAAAAGAAATAAAGATAAAATTTATACCCTAAAAGTGCCATTTGCTACCAACCATACAAACGTTGACAGTTGTACCCATAGCTATGTTAAGAGCAGAGTTTAGGAATATGGTTAATCTGGACGGTTGGGCAGGCTGGATGAGAGCTGGGGGTTGGGGAGTGTGGGCCAGGGAGTTGGAGGTTGTTACAACTCTGGGGCAATTAGGGAGCCTGGGGGAAATTTGGAAGGGCCCAGGAAAGAATATTGTATTCTCACTTTTTCAGAATACACTTAAGAAAGCATGAAGAGGGTAAAATAGGAGGATGAGTCACATAATTGGCCCTAGGGCCTTACCTGGTGTTCAGTGCCTCTGGGTTGGGGCAGTAGAATACATTCCTATTTTAGTTGGTCTGAGTTTGCTACCTATGTCCTTGACAGTCAAGCGTTGTTCCATTTAAACTTTATGCTATGATTTTCAGGGGGCAAAACCCTTGCTACTGTATGGTATTAATAAAATATACATAATCACACACAAGTGACTACAAGTCTGAAATCCAAATCCCAAAACCCCTTCTTTTTTTCCCCTTTTTTTCTTTGGTTCATTTTATAAAATAAAACTTGACTAGACTAGCTCATGAACTGCATAGCTTAATGGGAGTGTATTTGTTGAATAGCAGTAAAGAAAGATTATATCCCAAATCAGCTGGACTTGCACACTGCTTTAAGAGCTGCAGCTTCTTGAGATATAGAAGCGGGTTGCGGTGCAAGACCTGTCCCACGAGCACAACTGCACCAGTCAAGATTAATCAGGCTCACGAAACCAGCTCCTTTTGATAAATGTCAACAGGAGAGCGTTGAGGGAGAGAATACTGTTGCAATTATATACAAGATCATGTTACTTGTTCGGTTACTCTATCAGATAATGTCTTTGATCAAGGATGGCTATTTATGTATTTCATTCCAGGGTTCACCATGGGGGGGGGGGGGAGAGGCTTAGACTATAAGACAGTCTTTTCCTTTTTTGTGCACGGTGGTCCACAGGTGCTCCATGTACCAGCAGATATTCCTTACCACCTGAAATTCCTCCTAGGTGCATCGGTAGGCAGAACAGAAATGGTGGGACAGTTGAAAGATGACAAATCTGGTCAGAATTACTGCCAACATTTACCAGGTTAAGTAGGAGTAAAATTGCATTGACCTGGCAGGCCAAGCTATCCTGAAGTGATCATTTAAGCAAAAATAAATGTGCAGGAAGGTATGAAGGGGGTGGGAAGGAATTAACTCCAAATTAATGTTTTGGTAAGGTTATGGTTGTTGATTTGTCCGTGGCAACATCACTAAGTGCCTGACCAGTTGCTACAACAACATTCTCAAGGTTCCTGGCTTCACTGAAGATTTTCTTCCTTATGCTCTTTTTATTGGGGGATGGGAGGGGGGTAAGATATCAAGGGAGGGGGATGGGGCACCATCTGTCTCGGAATGATCCTGCTAGGTGTAGGCAGATACTGAATCCAGACACCAAAACAATGTTTTTCGTTGTTCATATGAAGCTAAAATGAAAATGTTTTTCCGTGAGTTGATTAAAATTGATTAAAACAAATGGATTAAAGACAACATTTAGGTCTGAACTGAAGGGCTAGACACTTTCATCTTCAATTTATCCTTTAGCATTTCAAGTTTAGTTTGTCAAATTTAGCATGAATATTGAAACTGGAAAAGCTTTGTAGAATGGCATTACTGTAAAACATTCAAATTTTTGTCTATTTTCTTGAAATATGACATGTATCAAGTCTACGTTTTCGATCCAAAGTTTCCAGGCTTTAGAGTGTAGTAACCTTGACATTGAGAACACTGAATGTGACAAGTTTCTGACAAGATTGACTAGCATGATATGTTTACTTCTTCAAACTTTTTGAGTCAAAGTCATGTACGGAGAACTCCGTCGTTTAAAGGGATTTATAGATCCATTGTTATAGCTGGCATCTAACAAAATGAGGTGTTTGTGGGGCAAATTTTAATTTGTTCTGCAAAGTTCAAATAGGAATAGGCGCGGAGGAAGAATGGAAAGGAAACCTGGTTTAACCTGACCTTGTTCTGGAAAAAAATGTTCTTCGAAGAATACTGTCCAAATATTGCAAACTGAAAAAAAAATATAAGGTCAGAGCAGCACCTATAAATTAATTGTTGTTTAGTATATTGACCTTGCTAAGCTATTCAATTTGAGAACCTTCAGCCCTCCCAGTTATTTTGCCACTTGCAGGAAAAAACAAATACTTTGGGAAATCGGTATGTACCTCCGCTTGCTTCGGGCTTCAGTCAGACCAACGTTTTATCGTCTGTGTACATGCTTTTTACCTTCAAGTGCTGCTTGTGAAATGCCTTTTGTTATTGGAGTCAATTATACTATTGAAGGAATTTGTTTGGGTGAAAGGGGGGTCCATTAAGGTAAACAATAGGTAGGGTACTCCACTAACAAAACTGGCGGAGTGCATGGCCTTGCTTTTGTCGGCCGCTAAGTGGAAGAGATTAAAAACCTTAAATTGGAAGTTCATTCCTCTGTCTTACAAATAAATACTTTGTAAATTTACTTTTCGGAATATGGGAGGAAAAGAAAAGAATTCAAACAACAAATACACACGGTAACTATTAAAATTTTCCAAAGGTCAAGAGATTAAGCTAATCCTTCCTTGTTATTGTTTTTGTAATATGAAACAGATAGATCTGTTTTTGTTGTCTTTATCATTTTCAAAGACCAAAGCCGCAGACATTTTCGTTTTAAGAGTAAACAGACACACAGATTGTCCTTGGAGTATATTGATGTTAATGTGTAAATATATTTAAAAATATCAACTGAAATGGTAACCACATTTTTTTTTCTTTTTTTTTTGGCAAATATACCCTAAACAGTTCCAATAAGTAGACAATTATAAGTAAATAACATAAAATAAATGGAGAGAGATTAAAAGTGACAACTTTTGTAATCCTAGCGTTTTTGGTGAGCAATGCTACTTAAAGCTGGAAGTTTGCACAGAATTTGCCACAATCTGGTGCTATGATGAAATTAGACATAAACATACGAAATTTTAATAAAACACAAAAAATGTAAGTGTAAAATATTTATGGGAAACAAAATGTTCTTTATATCTGTTCGGTTACTTTTTCTTATTTATTTATTATTTAGGTTTACAGTCTTGTTCAAGGCCAAAGGAGAAACAAAGCCGTTGTTGTAAGATTTAATACCAAATTCTATTGAAGGTACATCCAGCTATACGTGTGAACTTTGCACGGCTCGGGAAGATTGGGTTTAAGTCAACCCAATGTAATGACATGTCCATAGTAGCTTTCAATTTCATCAGTAATTGGCCCCAAATTTTGTTAGGTTGCTTAAATCGCTAAAAATCTTTGGAAAGTATACATTCCTTAAAATTGTTGTGAATCTCTCCATTATTTGCAGACATCCGGTGACCGTTTATGTTTATATGACTTACTAGCATATTTCGGGCCATTACTGTCGAACTTTAACCTGAGATGGTACACTCTTGTAATCTTTAGACTGATGTAAAAGACATTGTTCTTTGGATACTACAATTTCCATCTGCAATACTAATCATGTTTCCATCGTTTCCTGATGCAATTCTTTTTTTGTCTAAAAAGTTTAAAGTTGAAGGTTTACAGTCTTGTCTCTGGACATTGGTAGCTTGTCATACCCACACACCAAAGTGTGCACAATTCAATCAATCTCTCCTGGGGCACCACAGTGCACCACAACAACGTGTCCCCAGGGGACTTCCCGTAGGGTGCAGCCACAAACCTGCACACACAACTATATTTACAAGTTATCCGCAAGTCCCCATTTGTACACCTGGGTGAATAGAGGCAATGGAGATTAAAGGGTGGAAGACTCGCACACAAAGAAACGTCTCATATGCCGGTAATCTGACCTAGTTTCGAATGAGGTGTAACAGAAGTGTTAGACACCACCATCGATCCCAGAAAATACACACACAGCTTGCTACCTTCGGTAATTAGACACTAGTGTACAATCAGTACATAACAGCTGCGGTCAATACCCACAGCACAGTGTAAAAACGATACAGCGATGGACATCTCAGGTCCAGCTAAAGATAACAAGGTATCACGTTTCATTACTGTCTGCATTTGTAGCGACACAAGCAAAACGTCACTTGCAAGCAACAGAAAGTTAAATTTTTCAGATGGCCGCATGCGGTTTGGGGCGAGTCTTCAATGCCTTTTAAGTGCCTTGCCCAAGGACACAGCGCATCGATCCGGCCAGGACTCAAACCTGCAATCCTTAGATCACAAGTCCACTGCCTTGACCACACGCCCCCCCCCCCCCCTTGTTGACTAATGTAAATGAATATGTATCTACACCGGTAATATATCATTTCTTTTACCTGATCAAGTCAGCTCTCTGATATCATCAGATTGTGCCAACTACTCCTATGCAAAACAAAGCAGCATTATAAACAATGGGATGCAAAATTATATGCCTTTCTTTTTTCTTTTTTAACTCAAGATACTTGTAGAGCTTAAGACTAAAGTTTGAAAAAAGTAACAAACTCATTTTTCAGCAGCATTCCTTTAGACAGGAAGCTTATAAGTCGAACCTGATATGTTGCTTATCAGTAAAAATAAATATCTTAGTGGGAGACATTTCCTGCTGGGAATAGAGACTAAATAACAATAAAGGGTTTTTTAAAAATATATTGAAGAAGAGTTAAAAACAAGCAAGATCCTTCAACATGAGAGTGCAACAATCGCGTTGACTGAAAAAAAGGCTGAGAAAGACATCGCATTCCTTCTTTTCTAAGCACTTTTTCTTAACATTATCGCAAAGTTCCCGAAATTGTTTGATATAATCTGTTGTAGGCGTCTGTAGAATGCTTTAAAATAGTCAAGTTTGAAACAGAAAAAAGTTTCCTTCACCATGTACTGATGGGATCTGGAGTGAAGCTATGAGAGAGGATATAGAAATAGTGGTTGGTTCATGTAAAGTTTTTATAATAAGGAAGATTTACACCCTCCCCCCCCCCCCATACCAACCTCCTTGGTTGACCACCATTCATCAATATAGTCAATTTCTAAATACCTCTCAATGTAAACTAAGATAAGATTATGAAGCTGTTAATGAATGCGTTGTTTAGTAGTTTTCAACCTCCTGGACAGTAGGACCAGTAAAATGGAGAGATTACTACCTGGGGAATATTGTGATTTGTTTCTGGCATCAGTTGATAAAACATATCATGATTTATGGGGATGGTTAGCCAATTCAGTCACCTTGTATTGATAACCTTCTCAATCATGGCTACATGGTTAAATACCAATATTTTTGAAGTGTCACCCTGGGAATTTTTTTGTGGGATTTGGTCTTCGATCTTTTTAATATATGGCATGAAAAAATTAGCAATGTGTGCAAAAGTTCATGTTCAAATTTAATTTTTTCTTCATATGCAAATTGTACAGAAAATAACCATCATAAAAGTGTGGAACAAAAAGATTTTTACATATGAAGGAGACTAGAAAAGCATATATATGTTTGACAATGCTAGTGACCTTTCAGAAGAAAGAATACATATAACCAAGGAAAAAGGGGCATGTATCTAGGCAAATAAACACTCAAGCACACACATGTTTGTATTACATTCAGACCGAGGACCCCATTGTATTTTCCATTGTTCAAATCCACGTACCCTAACCTTAACAATACCCCATACAATAGAATTCTTGCGAGGACGTGGTGATTCTTTAGAAATCACATCCGAGGACCTGGAATTCTTTTGTTCAAGTCCTCGGTCAGAATAAAAAACAAGTGCACCCTCTCATGCACATACACACACACAAAAAAAAAACATTGTGGTAGTAGTCTGATTAGTGATGATTTGTAAGGCATAAAAATCGTTAATAAAACTGGCAATTTAAGTTTCACTTGAAAGGTATGAAAGAAATTGAGCTTTTTTGACATTTGCAGGGAACCCTTGCCAGAGATGCAGTTGTAATTATTTAGTAGAAATTAAACAATGTTTTTTTTTGTTGAATTAAGATCAGAAGTGAAGAGCATGCATAGCTGGCATATAGTGGGAGGGAGGCACTATCTCAGCAATAAGTTTGATCAGATCCCAAATTTTAATGAAGTTTAGCTTTGTCATTTACTTCTTCTTCTCTCAAAGAAATGAGTTCTCCTGTTAAGTTATAGTCTCCACACTTGCCCTAATTTCTGTGAACTTTTTTTTGGGGGGGGGGAGGGAAGGGGGGTTCTTAATTCTTTCCAACACCTTTCTGTCTCCTCATCACTTGAGATCATTATTAACTACACTATTCAATATATCGGAGAATATGTGCAAAATATTCTATCTCGCTTTTGTCGGAGTCTTCATTATTAAAAAGAAAACAATTGATAGTATGACCGTGTAAAATTCTTGTCTACGGTATATTATGGCTACTTGCATTGTCTCAGTCAGACAGTAAATAATAAACAGATAGATTTTTTTTGCTCTCTCCTATCAAAGTGAGATGCACCCATAACATAAACAGACCAAAACAAAAACATTAATGGACTGTACAGTGCTTTTCAACACTCTTTCAACCTGTTTGTAACCTTCCAGTCTTCAAAGCAAAACCGTGTTGCGACTGATGGTAAGGCCTGTAGATGACGTCACAAGCGACCCGTAAGTGCTGTAGGAGAAAACGCTTGTCTGTCAATTAGAGCAACAAAAAACTACTAAATCTCAGGTTTTTTTGATCCAGCTATGAAACGATCGAGATTATTGATAACGACTGAAAAGGATCCATTCATCGGTTCAGACCAAGCATTGGTTAAG
>JAIPMN010049078.1:971-12155 GCA_020650975.1 Apostichopus californicus
GGACTGGCGATGCGGAAGTCCCCCCCCCCCTTTCTAATTAAAGGAGAAAACTAGGATTTTAAAACCGAATTTATTAGCTGTTTCAGATTTCCATGAGAAAGGTTGAGGTAATAATTATGGTTACTTGTTTTTGCAAAGGTTTGCAAAAGGAAATATTGATTTCAATATCTGACGTTTGTTCGTATACTCTTATCCAGAAGTGATCACTTGGTAAGTGATCGGTAAATGGTGATAGTAAGTCTTATATACCGCCCAAAAGATTAAAAAATAGAAAACTACCAAAATTAAAGGAAAGAAAAATAACTGATTCCTCTTTAATTCAACTAGAAAATGTGTGTCACCTCGCAAACAAAACTGACCCTGAAAAGTAGACATTAACGCTCGTGAAACATATATAGGCTAAGTATCCTAACATGAATACTGTATCTTTGGTATTTGATTTACAAACTGTTTTGTTATCGTGGGAACTACATTGAAAATGTCGACCTTACCTGACATAAAACGATTCTTATTATAGCAGTAAGCGTACGATACGATAAGGTACGATAGAAGTGACCCTTTCCGAAACCCTAGGAGGGGGAAATGGGTGGGGGGGGGGAGGGTCTTCAGGGAAAATAACCGGTACTAAATTAAAGTGGGAGGGGGAAGAGTAACGGTTGAAGTCTTAGAATAAAGTGTTTCCCATAAAGATGGGGAAACTGTTACTCGATGGGGGAAGGGGAGGGTGCGTTGTCTGTTATTTGCAGTCACCTTAAAATAGAAGCCAAATTTATACTTAATAGAAAGGGCACGAGGGGGTAGGGGGTACCAAGGGGTACTAGATGGAGGGTGTGAGTTTCTCAACTAAGTAACATTAAGTTGGAAGAAAGTTTCATTCAAAAATACCAACATATCATAAAGGGTAACTACCTCTGCACAGCCTACTCTACAATTTGTTGTTTGTTTTCGATCAATAAATAGTCTAAGCCTATTACAAACTAAGTTACTAAAAAAAAGTCGTACCTCCTCGGACTTTGTAAGTCCATGTTTGTTCCAGATGCCTCGAGAGTCTTGACCCCCTCCTGTGTCGGAACCTGCTCCTCCTCCAGCCGCTACTGACATTTCCTTAGTCTTTGAACTTTTTTTCGGGGGATGGGGGTAAAAATATATCCTTTTAAGTAATCCCTATTCGAATTGTAGCGTAATCCATATACATATGTATCATATACAGAAGGCGTTACAGTTTTGAAGGCGTATACGCTGTAGTGTACCGTTAATTATCGATCTTTGCACGGGGCATAGTATATAGCAACACAAACTTTGACAAGGGATAAACTATTGTTATCGAATTTACTCAATAAACCGTTGCTATTGTTAGAGAGATGAAGGCGGGATCAAATAGAGGTTGTTGGTATTGTGGGTGATGTATAGACGTGAGGAACAGAACTACTAATTATGACACTTGAAGTACCACATTGCTTTAAATCCGAAAATAAATATTCTTCTCTCACTGTACCCTAGTTCTTCTACGCCGATGCATAATGGCAATACCACTAGTTGAGGAGTGGGGGGGGGGTGTCAATAAGGTCGGGGGGGGGGTGTCAATAAGGTCAACATTTCCTCTTCCCCCCATTCTACGTAGTCCTCCCCTTCCCCTCCCTTCCCCTCCCCTCCCTCCCTCTTAATAAATGTCACGTGAGACATTTTCGCTGTCTATCTGGCATATTTCAGGCTCTACAAAGCTTCATTTATTTCTTTAATATTCAGAAAATATTCAAATCATTACATTGACTGTATTTTATCAGTTTACTCTATTATTATCTCTTCGACAGTATTTGAAGACTTCCACACGTTACACAGTGTGAATAATACCGATAACCGGTTACGTAATATGATCTTGTTAAGATGAAAATGTTGCCAATTTATCAACTCGAATAACATATTTGACAACAACAAAATTTTTGTAGATAGAATTTCCTTCTTGAAAATTTACCACGTACCATATATACTGCGGGATTTTTAATGCTATCAAACCACTGGCGGGAAGAAAGTAGTGCGTGTGTGTGTGTGTGTATCTTTATATACGAACTAGATATTTCTTAATCCATTAAGCTGTTTATACTTGATGTATATGACGGACTTTAAACCAATTTGACCTGCCTAGTTCAGAAAGAAGGGGGGGGGGGGGAGAAACTGTCGAGAAAAGACCTGCCTGTAATTATGGATTCTAGAAAATCCCGTAGATAGGATGACGGCGAAGGAGATGTCCAATGTGTTTTAGGCAACCATATTGAATTTATTAACCTATACCCAAAGGGAAATTAAAGCGACCGGAGCCTAGAGTTGAAACTTTAGTTCCAAGCGACATAAAGCATCAGGTCACTGGATATCAGCAACTTTAGACCACCGACTTGACGAAAACGTTTTTTTTTTGTCTGTCTTGTATCTGAAACTTTAATAATCTATTGCATTATGACGTCACGATCGTATTTTTAAAAACTGTTAAGGGTAAGCGGGGGAGGGGGCAAGGGGGACGGGGTAAATTTTGTGTGTGAAATAGTGTAAAACAAAGGTCAGTTGTGTCCCACTTGGAAGGATGCGGAGACAAGTTTAGTTTCGAATGCCAGGTAATGGGTAATATCTCCAACCCATCCAACCCCCCCCCCCCATCAAAATAGTCCTTATCACGTGCCTACGATCACACACAATAGGCTATTGTTTATCTTCTATGGGTATATGCTCGTTATGAAAAACAGAATTTTACGACTGAAATTTCTGAGACAGGTTGACATTATAGATTTGCGTGGAATCGATCGATTCATATAATCTTTTGTTAAAAGGTGCATATTGTTTGATAAAAATGTTGTACTCCCCTTCCAGAATCCTTCTTGTACACTATTTTTCGAAAATATTCGAGAATTATACACTACATACATTATTCCGTTGTGCTCGCAATTTTTTAAACAACGGCTGGACTGTAATTTAATGAATACACTAAATCCATAACCTGGTTTTGTTTTTTATCCTATTCCAATCCACTTTTAACTTTAGAGTAAAAATAAAAGAGAGAGAAAATAGGTCCATTGTTACGTCACAGACAAAATCAAATATTTCTTAGAAAAAATTTCATTGTGAGGGTGATATATGATATTAAACTTCATTGCTAGTTTACTGAAGGAACCAAATCGCTTTATTGGAACA
The DNA here is from genome assembly GCA_020650975.1 of Apostichopus californicus. NCBI lineage: Eukaryota > Metazoa > Echinodermata > Holothuroidea > Aspidochirotida > Stichopodidae > Apostichopus > Apostichopus californicus. The sequence goes on from JAIPMN010049078.1 coordinate 4,152, forward strand.
ATTCAAACTGTGTCTGGGATTTTCAACTAAACTGCCGCTAGATGTTACTAGAATTACCCAAACTATCAGATGTAAAGCCGCCTGGCTTTTCTCCGCGATATAGTATGCTAAAATGTCCAGTCGTAAATTTGTGTTGTATATATACCTTTGCCTTTTCGTTAGTTGCGGGAGGGGGAGGTGGGGGGGGGGGATTAGTTAAACTACGGTACCACTTTCAGTTCCTCATCCATAGTTCTCCTTTGGCAGTTAAAGCGTTCAGAGATCAAAAGGGAAAATAAGCCAAAACATTAATAGTTATAGCTCACATGAGTTTAACGTGAATGCAGTTTTTACGTACAGCAAAAAAAAAAATTAATCTTGATAGTTTAGTTCTTATAATTTTAATTATGTTCGAAAGAATTTTTACCGTTTCTATGATACCATAGCTATCCGACGTAGGCTTCAATGTAATATTACACTCTTTTTTTACGCATCCTTCAAATCAAACCAATGTGCGGTAAATTTATACTTCTTTAAAATTTTAGTGTCGCCAGTTCATCGTCAGTTGCCGGGAAATAAATCTAATTTGCCAATCAATGCCTTTTTTTACAATACCCATTATGCAGCCAATCCGACACAGCTAACAGGTGAATGACCGATACTGTAATAACAACACACGACACCTCTCGTTAGTCACTTAGTTTGAAATACAGTGAATCACACACACATCAGAAAAAGGGAAAAAACCCGCATAAAATGGAAATAAACTAATTTTCACACGAACGGAATAAGAATATTTAATCTCCTTATTTGCGAGTAAGCCAAGTGACGGTCTTGTCTATAATATGTGAGAAACTGCTCGAAATACATCCAATTACGTACTGAAAAACCTTTAAAATAAGGTCTAGGAGAAACGTCTTTTTCTTTCATGTTTGTTGTTGGTGATGGCGTTTTTGTCTTTGTTTTTTATGAGGTGTGGAGAGAAGGGAGGAGGGGAGGGGGTGGGTGTCAGGGGAGGGGATTCTTGTTTCCGTGTTCTCTTAGGCAGTGACACGCGAACATACTATTGACATTTATTGACAGCATATATCACTTTTAAAATATACGTGAAATAGAGAGATATAAACCATGTTTACATTTTCACACTGAGATAAATATCAAAACCTGAAACTATGCATATCATCTAAATCATAAGTTAACCCCGCCCAACCCCAACCCCACCCTCATCCCCAATCCCATCCCCATTCCCACCCTCAACCCCACCCTCACCTCCACCAAGAAATTGACTATCAACTTTTCAAATAATGATGACAGACCTTGTACGATGTAAGTTCCTATTTGGTTTTGAACTAATGAGATACTTATCTGATTTTTCATTTATACTTTTAAGGATTGAAAATATTACAATTAATATATTAAAAGTAGTAAATTTCATTATTAAATTTCGAGAGAATTTTTTAAAATTATTTGTTCCATTTTTCTCAACGTCAGTGAAGGGATATCCTTAACAAAAATATCGCAACTAATAAGAGTTGAGAAAAAGAAGGTTTTCTGTTCTGTTGTGACCTGATGTTTATCGGTTGATATTTCATGTTTAATAATTAACAAATAGCTCTCTATTTTCGATTGTTATATAACCAGGGTCCGTCTAGGGCATAAATTGCGACAGGATCTGCTGTTGCAACGGGTGTCGCTGGGGTCTTGAACCAATAGGCACTTTTGGCAACTCGGACGAAACTATAGCACCTTCGCGACCAAGAAAAAAATCTGCTCATTCGACGCCTTGGACTCACCGGCGCAACCGGTCCTAGCCGGTTGACTACGCCCCACCCCGCCCCTCCCCCTCTCCCTCCCTTGGCTACCTTGGCACCTGGTCCCCGAGAGGCGTAAACAGCGTGGTTAGATCTATTAATAACAGTTATCTTATGTAGTAAACGTGTTGATACAAGTTTCTTATTAAGTAAATTAAATTCTTGCATTATTTCAGTCTTTCCATAAATATGTTACCATTATGACGTGAAAAAATAACAATTTCCGTATTTTCATGTTAGCGATACATTTGTACCTGTAGCCTACATGACTATATATAGTATGTTAATAAGCCAATGTTTACTTATAAAGATCAAATTTGCGCGCTTTTGCGACGTTTTTTAAAAATTAAATTTGTATTTATGATGTGAAACAATAAAAATCAAAAGCGAATCATAAACTGTGTGAACCGTTTTGAAGATAATTACGACAATGAAATAAATACAGATTGCAAGCAGACATTTTCAGTATACATTTACTCGAGCAGTAAAGATATAGAAAGATGTTATGCATGAGAACTCTTGTGGTAAACGTACTTAATGCGGCTGTTCTTAAAAGATTTTAAATAAATTAAATGCTGTAACAACAAAGAGAGAGAGAGAGGGGTGGGGGGGGGGGGTAGAGAAAGGATTCTAACCGTAGGCAAAATACAACTTCATGTTTATAAATGTTACCCATTTGTTATTTTTGCATTAAGATCGTTAATTATCTACGCACCTATTAACGACGCGTTTCAAGTTTCAAGTTTATTAAAAATCCAGTATAAATACATAAAAGTACATATTTATAAATAGGATATGAAAAAGCTTAAACTAGCATGTACTGTATGTCAACATAATAAATAAAAAGTTAATAAATGAATTAAAGTAGGTTTTGTGGAACAACACCCTGAATAAATAAGGTAGCCCTATAAACGAAAGAATTTTTAAAACGTACAGTTCGAAATTTTGGCGTGATTGTCCTATTTCTCAAATTATAAATAGTCTGTTGAAGAAGTGACTTCAGCTCGTTATGGAGTAAGTGTTTCTTGTCTGTATGAATTTTATGAGAAATCCTTTCAAAATCTCTCGTGGCTGCATTGTTTACTTGGTTAATAAGGATGATAACATCTAGGCTAAAACTTTTGGCACGGTAACGCAAGGATGATTTATTTCTTTTCTGATCCTTGGTGGTATAACAACTTTTTCATCCAAATACTGATATTTATTTCCGATTCTGTGTGTTCATTTTAAGTTTGTGTTACTTGCTTCAGATGTACAACCTGCATGTTGATCACTAACACTCAGATCTCAATACACAAGAAACAAGAGGAGGCATGCTCTTCGTTTTTTCAGGGGAAAAAAGAAGTCCCAGGATAGAACTTGTCAGCGCAAATATATTTCAAAGTAGAAAGAAAACTAGAAGAAGCGTATATTTCCACAAAACTTCAACAAGATTGAAGTATCCTTCGGGGAGGAATGTTCGTCATTAAACATTGAGTAGGTGTCTTTTTATTCTCTCCATTGGATTAGGTCCATTTCGTATATTCCCCTATCTCCAAATAGATCCTTCAAGTCATATGATTTCAACGAGCGGTGAAAAGTCTTGTTAACTTCAACCTGATCAAATGTATACACCAGAGGCTTGCAAACATGTTGCCATGCAATAATGTTTCAGATAGACGCGCGGACGTCAATGTCGATGTCGGTTGTGACGTAACCGTAGGGGACGGGTGAGGCGGTGATTTATGTATGTGTGTATGTGTGTGGATCGAGTCTGAGACATGAACTTTTAAAACGAGCTATTGATAACATGATATTATTTTATTTTAATTTGTCAGTTTAGTGGTTGTTTATTATCAGTTGCGATTACGATCATATGCTATGTAAACAAGCGGGGTACGGTTTTGATTGTGGGCTACCCCCTCCCCCCCCCCCCGCCGTAAAAAGTACTAATTGTCAATAGCAAACTAATATAGTCAATTAAGACACTTTTTAATTAAAGGTGATACCACATAACGTGCGCAACGACTGATTGACTGACGTTTTACTGTATTCAGCACATAAAGAAGGTATTGTAAGTCCGTACACCGTACCACCGAAGACGGCGGTTTCGAATGTAAACATTTGCCCTTATTCAAACAACAGAGACGATTTTGACTGGCGATTTGCTTTTGCCAGTAAACTACATGAGCCGCGTCCAGTATGAGTTAAGTTATAAAAGTCTCATGCTGCATTTATCAACAAGTGTGTTCTATTGTCGGTCACCGTATTTAGCCGACAGACATTGTTTCGATTAACGCTCACGGTATATTCAACTCATACATGCAGAGACGGCTTTGGTGTGTGATGTTTTAAAGTGCTCAAAACACTTGCCTGTCTATTTGCCGTAGTCAGCCAACATAGATTCGTTTGACAGTAAGCGAAGCCCGGTTTGATTGTGGTTTTAACGGTCTCAATTTAAACGGTAACCGGTTAGTCTATCGGCGCTCACCGTATTGCAGGGCCGATATGGACGGATTTGATTGGCGCTTATGCTTTGTATTAAACAGGCACACAGAGACTGTTTGGATTGGTTATTTATTGTATTCAGACCGACTCATATTGTATATGATTACGTCATAATGTTACATAACAGACCGAAATCAATACAAACTTCCCATTCCCTGTAGTGTTTGAACCCACACGAGAAATACACCATACATCAACGCCGTGTGTATTTACATTGATGGATGGAAGTGCATAGGAGTCGGTATTACACCTAACGAGCTGTAACCGAGGCCTCTCATGGGACGCTAAAAGTGTCTTTATTCTTGATACATTCCACGGGGGAACCGGTCCAGAATAATAAAATTTAAAAAAAAAATCGAATGATTGATTTCCATGTTACACTTTGCCTGCTGCGAATAAACTTTTACAGGGAGGTTTTCTCGGGGAAAATGTTTTAGCCAAATTATGCAGTTGCACTTCCGTATTGGCATTACTGATCATCTTTCCATTATTTTAAAACGTGTTCTGCTGATCTTATGGTCATTTAAGAACGATCTAATCAATTTTAAGTGGACGAAATATCAATTTGACGACCATAAGAGTGGTTGCCATGGTATCATTAACTGCCAAGTGGTCTACGAGAGGGGCTTGTGCAGCGTCGGATTGATCAATTTTAAGGTCGCAGACGATGGTACTTCAGATCTTCGTCTGGAAAAGATACAAGCGCAACCCTTTCTAACATATTGAGACTTGAAGAAAAGGGGGGAAAAGACTCCCTTTTCCATGTTATGAAAATAGGTTGGCTGTACTTCGGTTGTATCATCTTTCCAAAATGACTTAGTTTATTGGAAATTGTCAACTATTCGAAACAATTTTTTTCCCCCTTTCTTTACGGTATATTTTCGGCGGGAAATATTTAGTGTACGAAAGACACGAAATCAGTCAAAAGGCTCTGTTAATCAATTGTTATAAGTTTTTTTTTTGTGTCTCGGCGCATGCTAAACTCACACCTCGTCGAAATATTGTTCGTTGCATATTCTTTATTACAATCTTTAACTTAAACTATACTCATTCATTTTCGTTTTTCAAAATAAAGAATTTCTTCGATATTCGAGTCAGTGTCATGTTTTGCTTCAGGTTGAGTACACTTTTTCAACAAGTCGACTTCACTGTCATGGCAACACAATTTGTCAGAAATCGAACGAAATTGTTCATTACAAGCATTTAGCGATATTTGAATGAAGAGAAAGAGATCCACAGAAAATGTCCTCGTTTTGATCAATTTCAATCACATAGTTTGGCAAATTTGCAATTGATCAAACGCATAATGTGTTAGTCTAATGAGGATAAGATATGATCATTAAGTGATATTATCGGAATTGGAGTAAATAAGGTTGTCTTGTCCATGCTATCAATATCCCCTCTCGATATACGTATACACATGTATTATATATAGGATTGCAGTACAATCAACTCTCTGACTCTCTTTTTAAATAATTTACAATTATCTGTCTGGTAATCTTTTCTCTGTTCTAGTCATTATGTTTCAATCACGCCTGTCTATACGATGCAAACAATAATGAGCCAGACTAAAGGAAAGTTGCTATACAGTTAGCCGTGGGGTTTGTTTAGCGTTATCGCTCATTGAGGTTAAACTACTTCATTGAAAAGCTCTCGAAAAAAGATTTCGTAAAGAGTCTTGACAGGCTAAGAGGCTGCAAAGTACTTCACTCGAATGGAGAGTTAAAGGTACACGTTACTTTTGCGGGATTTCAATTTTGGTGTTGTTAATTGTTTTAAATTTTTCTCAAAGTATATGATATAACCTATATTTGAAAATGAATAGCTGGATGGTAGTTACATTAATGAGATATTAAATTGAGTTGTGGGAAATGTTAAGATTTGGTATAAGCGATGACGTAACCGGTGCTCATGAAATTTAGTGTATGTAAAACTAAGAAGGAGCAAAGAGTCCTTTATTTACACTAAAGGAAGCGAAACGAAAATAAAAAGGACTCCTGCTGGTCGGGTGGTGGTGATGGTGCGGGACTCGGAAGGGGGTGGGGGGGGGGTCGGGGGAGGGTTACCCAGGCAAGACTGGAAAACAACATTGGCGATGGATAAAGTTACAAATAAATATACTGTATATCTTCAAAGCGGTGTATTACCCTTAAGTGTTTTAGCTATACCGAGTAGAATTTGTGGAATACGGCTGTTTACTATACAATATCCACCCACAAGTCACTATTAATAGCCACGAGTGTATTGTTTACAACCGAAGTTAATGTAACCCATATTGTCATAGATATCGCCACAACAGTCTGCGTGTGTAAGTAGGGTTATTCCTTCGACAAAGTTTGAAGCTAGCTTACATTTCACCTCATTTATAGGCTACTGTTTATGCAATCACAGAACTACTTCAGCAAAGACAATCAACAAATACAAATACTTTGATATGGGTTGTTTGATTACGTCATTAGAAAAACAATCAATCAATTCATCAATGGCATTTAAAGAGCGCCAAAATCATACAGTTACGTCAAGGCTCTAAAGCACAAAGGAAAAGAAAGAAAAAAACAGACAACTTCTGCTTTTTACGTGGTTTTCAGAAGATAGTTGAAAGTTTCAAAAGAAACTGTTAATGCATTATACCCTCTGACACAGTGGCCCACATGATCTCATTATGGACTTTCCGGAAGGGAAATGATTAATACTGACATATATGAAAATGATCCGAACCCATATATGTACGTTATGCGCGACGAATTGTGTCAAGAGGATATCGAATCGAAGCTAGCTGCACTTTTCATCCCCTAGCAATAATATATGTTACAGAATCACAGTAAAAACTAGGTTAACATTGCAATTCAAACTACTGTCATCATGTAAGGTATATACTTAAAGCGGATTTTTTGTATTTATTTGTGTGCCAGTAAATGATAATTTAGTACGCAACCTATAAGATAGGCCTAATATGCAGTAATTGATCAAACTCACGTGTGTTGTTGTAGTTTTCATGGAAATAAGTCAGGCCTATTACATTCTATTTTTAGACAATTTCGTCATTCAGATTTTTTTGGTTCATAGATAATACCAAATCACATACAAAAATGCACCCTTGAAAATTTTTATACTTATACTTCTTCCCCATGCATTCATTGAAAAGATACTTAATTAGACTGGCCAAGTTTGAACTGCCCTGTTGGTATGTGAGATTTTACTACTATCAAATGTCTATGAGCATATTAACCAAAAACAACCCTAAATGTAGCTTTAAGTGTTGCAACATAATATCAGCTCTCTCTGTCAAGCTTGGAATTCTTTCGTGATTTCATTTTGAACACCGACAAAGAAAAGTACACTGTTTCTTACTTTTGCAGGCACGGAACTTGCAAGGTCTGATGACATGCATCTTATCAGATGCATTATTGATAACCTATATAGTGAAATATGTTGTTTCGTCTTTTTTCCTTTACAAATTTTGTGCATGAAATATTTCCATCACATTCTTCACCCCGTAATACATGTTACATATTAATATATATACACACACACCGGTATACCTTTAAAAACATCATGATTAATGGAGCAAGGTTGCAATTTAATTTATGGGTATCGGTTGACTAAGGACAACTCATCAAACTGACAAGTGATTAAGTGCTACTCTTATACCCATGCACCCTCCTGATTAGAATTTTATGATCAGTTTAATTTGTACAGGTGCTATAGTAATTTTGAGTAGACTATA
>JAIPMN010049080.1:0-22077 GCA_020650975.1 Apostichopus californicus
TTGTGTACGCACTAAAAGTAATACAATAATTTAATGAATACTCATATATTAGAAAACCTGATAAACTGAAGTACTAATTGACACTGACTAACTTGACGATAAATGTATACCTTTAATGTCTCTAGATTTCATCCCCGCGGGAATTGACTCTGAAGCAAAGGAGGGAGGCAGCAAACAATTATCAAACCTTTCAAGTATAAATGAAGAAGAAAAAGGAGAACATTATCAACATTGACACAGTAATCTAGCAAAGTAAATAACATTAAACCTTTATTGTATAAATGTCGTAAACAACCGCCAAAAAGACAAATGTACTCCTTTTTTTACTGTTCATAATATATCGTAAATGACCTCAAACGTGTAATTTTAAGAAAAATTCCAATTGCTTATTTAATTTCATATACTGAGAGACGAAGGTCGTAGATAAATATTTTTCAGTAACATGGAGCTATAATGAATTAAACCCTTCTGTGGCCGGGAAATCTTAATAACCAATAATGTTGTAATTAACAAAGATAAGAAACAAGGTAGAAATCATGGAATTATAAATCGTATTATTCTTTAAAATATTGTACACTGCACCAGATGCAATTAATATATTTGATAATATAATATTATGTTACTACTACAGAATAGCAGTTCCGCTACAGCAACGTAATTATGGTAGGTTATCAATATATTCACTTCAGTGAGGGTGGATAACAGTTACCTAACATGTGTTGAGTAAATGTTGTTTTACCTCTGACGCAGTTGGTATGCACACTATTTATTCAGCACCGTTTGTTATTTTACATTGTCGTATTGGAATGTATGTGTTACATGTCAAATCACGTATCTGAGTGCAGCGTATTTACTTGTTATACCTACATGTGAACCATGAGAACGGATGGTATATACATTGATGTCACGTTACAACTTTTAAACAAGTAACGTGCTACGTTAAAACCACATTGTCATTAAAAAAAAAATTCCAACAGAAAAGTCAATAATACAGCAATAACACCAGAAGAGAACGCTTCACTTCACTTCATTTCTCTGAAATATACGAAAATGGTCAACAACTTTGTCTTGAAAAGTCAATAACAAATTCATAATTGAAAGGAGGGTGATATTGAAACATTTTTCTCCGCTAGAACAGTCAACATTTTGATATGTCATTCATCATAGTTTACATCCGAAACAAAGCTTGAACCTTCGAAGCCAAAAACGTTGAGATTTACGCAGTCGCCGTTGAACAAGTTAGGAATGATGATAACAAACGTCAACATTCCTGGAAGATTTTAGAACATTCAAACTGTGTGGAGTAGACAGTTCAGTAAAAGATTTTGAAACAAAAGGCCGAAAAGTAGAGAATAAAGTTGAAATTGGAGTTAATGGCAACAAAAATGAGATTTACATCTTCCGATTTGGGCCACGTTAGCATCTACAAGAAAGAAACTTGTATATGGCAGGCCGCGGGGCTTTGCATACCATCACATTTTACAAGAACCATTCTAACAGGAAGGGTGAAATATAATACACCACACGTAAACGAAACCGGTTTAATATCCGGAGGGAGCAGATTGCTATAAGACCCACATATATGGTGGAATAATTGCAAAACCGACAGCACAAAATGTGTAAATAAATACAAAATTACACCCTTCTTCTAATGCATCCGTCTGACGTCTTATAAATTAATTTTAGCTCCCTCGATCTGCTTTTGCCCTATGGTTGATCTATTAAAATTAACACATTACTTTAGCTATGTCAACCTCATTATATTGCGATGCGTTATATAAAGTTATGTCGGTCTCAAGTGATAAGAGAACACATTTCTACACATGTTTGTATTTGATATGTCGATGCTTCTGCGAAGAACATATTTCCGATATTATGCGGAGTGTACACTGGACTTGTTCAATACTTTTTTCACCTTGCGTCATATTCACATAGAGGGTGCATTGTATGATCATAACAACACATACTACCATTCAGTATTACATCATCACCATGCACACGCGATCATGGTGCCCTGTTTCTTCCTAGTTCAATATAACATACTTTAATCAAATAATTCGGTTAGCAAATACATTCAAGCCGTTCAGCGCATAGCTATGTATGTAATTGTAATATATTTTCTATGTATTAAACATGAAGAAAGGTAAAAAACAAACACGAACGGCCTGTCATTGCAGGCAAGTACTTCTATGCCTGCCAACATGATTATAATCGTAGATGATATTGCTTGTACTCTACACTTGTGTACACGAGTGTTCTGTCCGCTGTTTCCTGCATTTATCACTTCAACTCGAGGAAAATGTATTTTTAGATATTTTCACAATGTGTTCAGTACCTACTTTGTCATTTGTTTACCACGCGAAAGCTCACATTCGTCTGTTTTGTTTATTACAATATAAACGCACCAAATGTTATCAATCAGTATGCCACTATATATCATAGACACATAATCCTTTGCTTAAATTCTACCTCGTACGATATAACAAGCATTAGTCTAAACGTTGGGTTGGTAAGTAATGTTAGTCATTCAGCAAATAACTTTGCAGATTACGGCATTCTGTAGTTTACAGATCTCAAAAAATATGTTCGTTTGGAATATGTAGAACGGATGAATGACTGATTAAAACTTATCGTCATAACGATAATTTCTATATTTCAAGATGGAAAGATACAGTTTAGTATGCATGAATACAGTAGACATTGGATTATCGTGGGTGAGTACACCGTTCATAGTCATTTACTGCCACGAAGCCTACCCCATTATAATTACAGAGATGTCAACATCATGTTCAGAGTTCTACGTCGTCTTAAGGAATGAAAAGGAATAGTCTCATATTAGGTTTAACACAGTATATGGGAGCGAATAATATATAATTTTACCTATTACGTTTTATTGCGATAAAAATGTGACCTTCCACTAAATATACGTTTTAACTAGTACACAAACATGAAACTTCAACGGTAATTACCGATATTATTATGAATTTATTTGTTCAAAACATGAACTGAAAGCTAAATTATTTCGACGTTCTTTTGTTTGCTATCAATTATGTTGTCAGGTTTGAACATTCAGAACTGGGAAATCGTAACCTATAACATTATACTCACGACAGGTCCTTTAAATGTTCAGAACGTAATCCATAGCGGAATATCATCGTAACGTCTTCCTCTGTTAGTATCCTAGGCTCTTTATTGACTTGCTCTGTCTCTATGTGTATCTTCTCTGCCGTCAACAATTGATTCAATCTGAGTCCAGAGTGAAGTACTATAACATCTTCCTCACACTCCTTGAAAGATTTGTAAAGGCATACACTGGTGATGGGAATCTGACGGACACGAAACAAACTATTAGTTTTAGCATGGATTTAAAGCATGGAAATGCAAACTCCCTGGTTAATACACGTTAGTAATCCATTTGATCAATAAATTGATTGGGTCTTTGATTTCTTTCAATTTCATGGCTCAGAGTAACTTGGTGTGGAAAAATATCAAACAAGAAAATGAATAAAAGCAAAAAAAGTTGGCCTGCCGAATGCAATGAACTTTTGTAATAGAAATCTAAACAATGTGAGTAGCAAAGTTGAGTCACAAATGCGGAATAAATTAAACCAAGATGTATTGAACTTTTTAAACTTAAGAACTCGTTCTGGTGTGTTAAGAGTATCAATACACAACTTGTAAATTACCTGATTAGCTGAAGCAACCTCAAGGACTTGTATGGTAGACCTCTGTAACAATTTGCTATCATGTGGTTTAATGGCAATGGAACTTGACACCAAGTCCTTAACTGACTGCAGGAATTGGTCTGATTTTTCTTCTTGTTCAAGCGCACAAAGTATAGCAAACTGACGTCCCTCTTTGGTTTCGCTCAGATATTTGATGATGATGTCTGCTGCTGACTTGTTGAGTCCACATGCAAAGCGATAGATATACTGCAGGTCAAGCGGGTTGATGCTGTTCAAGGTTTCTTTTACATTGATCGATGGCGCTGCTGAAGCCGCTCCTACAATCCAAGCAGACATATTATACTTGATTTAATGTGTATAGTTTATTGCAGGCTTCATATCAAATTGCTGACACATTGCAATAGTGTCACTGTTCCATTGTCTTATTTGTAGTATCAACACTTACTACAATTTAGGTAGTAATCATTGTATACATAATTATTTCCCAAATTATCATTCACAAGATGTATGTTAATGATGTTTGTTTTATGGTGTTGTGACATCATACACTGTCATTAAAACAGAAATCAGGGATTGATTTAAGTTCAAGATATGTGCTAAGAAGCAGACAGAATGACATATAGTGTTAATGGTATATCTGAGTTTCAGAGAAGGGTACACTTTACCTGACAGAAACTCAATAAAATATGTTAACAATTAATGTTTTATTTTGTGAGGCCAACATACTCAGAATTAGTTACAAACCTACACATACCTTCATTACATGCTTCATTGATGCATTTTAGGTCAAAGCACAGGCCCAGTGATATTAATATTAGCCTAAAACCTGCCTTCATTGCATGCTTCATTGGTCGATTTAGGTCTAGGCACAGACCAATGTGACAGTTAGTAATATTCCCTGCAATCTGCCTTCATTACATACTCCATTCATGTAAGTTCAGGCCTGTGTGACAGTGATTAGTGACCCTAAACAAGCCCTCATTAATGCTTTGTTGCTGTATTGTAAGTACTAACAGGCCAGTGTGGCAGTGAAAAGTGGCCCTAAGCCTGCCTTCATAATATGCTTTATTGCTAAATTATAAGTACTTACAGACCATTATGACAGTGAATAGTGACACTAAACCTGCCTTCATTACATGCTTTGTTACTGCATTGTAAGTACTAACAGGCCAGTGTGACAATGAATATTATACCGAGGATGACATAACACAGTGAAGCCATCTGCCATGTATTGGGCAATATCAACATTATTACTCAACAAATGTAGGTCAGTCTGACTGGATTACCACATTGATCTCATTGCTTATGTAACTTGTCCAAATCGTTACCCTGTGAGGAATTCATTCATCCTTACCAAATGTATCAAAAGGGTCAATTAAGGTCAAAGGTTATATGAAGTTATCAGCAGCCAATAGGAAGAATGAGTCAATTATGCATCCCTGCTAGATGTTTTCTCACATTGCTTAGTCTTAACAATTCTGCTTGTGATGGGGCACAATACACAACACAGAAAAATAGTCAGAGGTCATTTGGTAGATATTATAGAAAAAATATTAAATTGGATGCAGGAAAGAGTGTATTTCTCTTAACCAGTCAAATTTGTAACATTCTTTAACAGACTTACTTATATGATTTGCTTTAAGAAGTTCAAGTGTTGTTACATACCATGAAAACATTGCCCATCAAAAAGGAAATGTCTGATTTGTATTACTGATATACATCGCTATATTCTAGTGAGTGTTCTTCAATGGTCTTTTCATGTCTATTCACAAGGCCAGTGAAGTAATTGAATACAATGTAACACTGTCATATCCTTGATTCTACAGTCCAACAAACTTGCAAACGTCATTAAAAGGGGCATACAAAGTTAACTGCTTGAGACAAACGGTATTTCAATTGTTGTTTGAAAGTAAGATTCAAATTTGGAGTGGTATGGCCTGAACATGTTATCACAATGTATAAAAGGGACATCCCAATTCGGGGTTTCAGGCTATTAATATATTTATTTTATGGTTTTAGATCTTTAGAATTGTCTAGAGTTAGTCTTTCTTTATTAATATGGAGTACAACCTTAAGTTCCATTTCAGTAACAGATTACTGTGCACATTTTGTTATGCAAATAAATGTGCATATGTACTATTACTATTGACCTCAGGTAAGTTAGCAAACATATTTAAAGATCATCAGTGTTGCTGTTCTATCATTCTACTCTGCTAGAATTGGTGAAAGTTTTGACAAATACTTTCCAGCATATGACCCTCAAAATTGTTAAGATGCTTTGAATAACAATTTCAGGGATAAGAGAGAATTTTCAGAGGATATATGTTAAGATGATTTAACTTCTGAAGCCGTGAAAATAGTATTTTGGTTTGTCTGACATTAGGTTTTGACTCTGTCACATATTTCACTCTTACAATGATACCACCTTACAAATTCCTTGAATGTTATTGATAGGCTTCTGTTCTTGTCTCCATAATTGCAAACTAAAGTTGCCTAGGATAAAGATAGTCACATCATATGTTTACGTTTTCAAATTTTGTGCATTGTTATGGTGATAATTGACCAGGTCAAATCTTTGCGAGTTGAGATATTATCAAACTTTAAAATCTTCACTTTAATACGTTTTTGATTATGTTGACTTAATACTTTTTAAGAAAAAGTCGCCCAGGAAAGAACCTGGGCACGAAAACCAAACTACCAAACGACTGATCCGCTCTCAGCCCCAGTCACCTTGCATCGGGACTGTGACTGTGTGATCATCGTCGGGTGTGCATCACCATTCCCCTCGAAAAGAACAGATACTACACATGATCTAAGCCAAAAGGCCGAGAAGCGATGTTGACTTAATATATAGTTGAGTACTACAGGGAACATGTAATCAATAATATCACTGTTGCTACTCATATTTAGGTACAAACATGATTTTATTTTTCGGGCTAATACTACATGGCTCTTTTGAAAACGGTTTGAAACATATTAAAGAAAAACAAAATTCTTTTCAGCCGAGTTGCCGTAGGTATAACATTCACTGTACTGTCACCAGATGTATGTAAAGACTTCTATCAACTATAATAATTATCTTTGTGATACGAAAGGTGATGAGGATCTGGTTTTGTTATTTACTTGCATAGTTTTGATCTTCACCTCGGTAAGTTTGCTAAGCAACTTTAGCCACAAGAAAAGCATTTTGACAATATGTGGGATAAGATTATTTCACTGACGAGTACAAAATAATGTGAAGCATATTTCTTCTTATCCTGAAGTCACTGGTTCACATGTCTTACTTGTATTGGGGGGGGGGGGCTGCATCAATTTTTTCCTAGTTCGTGTTTTGTAATGAAAACAAAAGTAAAAGTATTTACAATGGTTTCCCATTTACAACACTAGGGAAACTCATGTCCATCCTAGAATACCCAGATGTGTACATTTCTTGGTAAATCCAGTGTAGTGAGTTTTTTCCGACATTGCCTTGATCTTCCTGAAGGTATCTGTACGTTAAGGCTCTCTTGTCTTCAAATACAACAAACATGAAAGTAAAAAGATCCAACCCCAGAGTGTCTTATGTTGAACTGGGTCAGCTTCAAAGTATGACTTTTTGCTTTAATTGTCACGCGAGTTGTGTGAATGTTCATTTACATACCCCGCAGCAGACAATATGGGGTGGGGATACGAGGAGCATAAGCTGTTTTACCTATGTACATAAAAAGACATATCATACGAACGATACTTCCATCTCTTAAGTTAACTCATTTTCTTCCAAATCACATCAGCATATTATCGGTACTGAAGACTTACCTTCACTAAGAATCCAAGCCAGATGATGAGAAGCATACAACTCACAGATGATTTTGTGCGACATTCGTGCTCCTATCAGATGTATACACTGCGAAATGTAAAAGACCTCTTCCTGTGCCAACATCCCATGATCAATATAGTAATCATAGAACTCTTGTCCGAGTTCTGAAACTAAATATGTCGTCTTCCATGACAGTTGTTGTTTCCTCTGCGTGAGGCCTTCGAAAGCAATACGGTACAGTTTAGCTAGTTTCGTTTCAAAAGCAGGCACCTTATTAGTAGCACCTTTCTAGCTTTTCATATGGTTATGGAAGCATGCGATCAGATATTTGAAAAACCTCGTTAATGAGTTAAAAACCTCAATATTTTGACTCTTGTGTACTGTGTGAGCAACCATAGTGAACAAGAGTGGGACCTGACAGAGATCTTTCAACACAGGGTTTCTCTGAAGCTGCTCTTCGATCCAATCTGCCAACTGGATATTATTACGATCCACCACCTTCAGGACATAGTTTCGACGTTCAGCAACCCCAAACCCTGTTAATCTGATAATGTTTTTCTCGGGGTGTAAATTAGGCGGGATGTTCAATGTCCTGGTAAGTATCATGACAATACTATCTTGAAACATTTTCATCTCAATGATAGAGCAGATATCTGTTTATGGGTTTATGTAATGGGTTACCATGTTTAACTACAAAGGCTACATTTTTTTGAAACACTGATGGACATAGAAAATCAACTGAACTTTTTTTTAAGTATGCTGCTCTTACAAAAATTCTCATTATAGCGGAGAAAAAGTCAAAGTAGAAGGCATCAGTCTTAAAATCGAATCTAATATGCATGATTTGAGTTAATGTTAAAGCAACTCTTGTCGCCGTTTTCCAAGCATTTTGACATGCCCATCGAGTTGTTTACATGTATCCATCACAAAACAGCAAACTAATATATTAGCCTAGTTTTTTATTCCTGCCAAGAGCAAATTTGCGAGTAATTAAGGACTTCTTCAGATAATAAGAAGTGTCTTCCGACAAATCCCTCATTTAAAATTAATAATCGCATGCAGTTCCCCAAATCCACTAGTTTGGATTCAACCAATCAGTGAATAGCTAACATGTTTATTTATGAGCCGTTGATTACACGTTCAAAGTTTTACATTTTTCGACTTTTATTCCACCATTTGAAGTTAGATTTGAATGAGTAAGCTAGTTATGTATGTCGTCATGGCATCGTGGGTCAATAAGATTGAGAAAATCATAAAAAAGGACGCAAAACACTGCTGTAAGTTAAATATCAAACCAAGAGGTACTAGTCTCTACCAATAGCATTGAGCATTTAACATAATTCCTTCATCTTACTCCCTATAGTGTGGAACTGTTAATGTAACTCTAGGGTTATTTTCATGACGAAGTTATACGTCAATTAGCCTACCCACTCGATAGAATATTATAATGTGGAATTCTACAGACAGTCATTATAATTTCCTCTTTTAACTTTATAACGACATTTCCCGTTACAGTTCATTATGATCATCTCCATAACGCATCCACATTACCAATGAAACCTGAATGCCAAAAATGCATTGTGGTTATGATAACATGAGTTATGTAACATGACTCCCATGAGTCATGTAACATGACATAATGTATAGTGAGGGTGTACAACATATTTAACCTTATTAATACAGTGAAAAACAGTGTGATGTATATACATTCACAATGACACATGCTGTCCTGAAAAGACCAATGACCTCAACTACAGGTGTCTTGTACTAAATGTGATACATCGACATGCTAAATATGACATCTGTCATTGTTGAAACTTACGACCATTGACCTTTGGTTACGAATTAGTAGAGGGATAAACAAAGAATGATATGCACGTTTCTGCTAAAGAAAAAATAGTAGGAGGAATACCATTAAAAGGAGTGAAGACTCGCGCACAAAGAAACGTCTGATGCCGGAAAACTGACCTAGTTTCGAATGAGGTGTAACATCACTGTTTAGACACCACGCCTAAAAGAACTAAAGTACTGCATTGCAACTAGTAGTCTACAGCGCGTGCTGTTATAACGCAAATCATAGTTTTACTGAACAAAATGGTAGAAAATGCAGCTGCTCAGAAAACATATGGTTCTTTATTATTATCGAACTGACACCGGTTGACTTAGTCAACGATTCCAACAGTGTGGGTTACGTTTTGAATGTTGATTATCCTCTGTGTGCAGTCTTGCATTGCTGCAATGTAAGCAGTTATCGCTTTGGTAGTTGGCCCTGGCTACGCAGTTATCTTTGCAAATCACTTTCTACACAACTTGGTTGACGAATCATGGCATCTGCAAGGAAGAGCAAATCACGACTATTGAAAATAAGGCAGAAACCACTCGGTGAGGCATTTGAGGATTGGAACAAGAAACTGAAACACTTAGGCGGCTGGACACACAACCAGTTAGCAAGGCACCTTCTCGATGTCCATGATAAGCACTGTCACGATTTGTGTTCGTCGAAAAGTGGTTTTTCACTCGATCACAGCAACATGGCGAAGACAACTTCTTCTGCGGGATGATCATCAGACCCATCCACAAACACAGGTGACCGCAAACGTCTTGTTAAAATAAACAAAAGTGTAGCATTTGCTTAATTATGTTTAGCTTACAGTAGGCATAGGCCTTACGAGCGTAGAAGTACGAGCGTATTATATCAGTTGTAGGCAGCTGAACCAGATCGTAGATTTATGTGATAGAATTTAGCTTCGGCTATAGGCTAAGCAGAATAACGAAACTAAGTTTCAAACACTTCAAATCTGTCTCCCACTGGATGTTATGGTTATCAACCAAGCACACGATAGTTTCCTCTCCTGTAAACGTTACTTTCCTCCCTAAACGGTTAACAATTTACAACAGTTTCTTCATTTACTATGCTTACGATCTCTTCCAACATAAAGTAGCCTAGCCAATTTGCCTTCTTTGCTTTCCTCTTTTTAAATTGCGTAAAGTCCTTACACCTGAACACATTTCGGGGTTCTAGCATTACTCAATATTAATTTATGAGGTTTAAGTTGCTCTGATGTACAAAAGAGGTCGTCTTTGACAGCCAATAACTCAAAACGCGCTATGCTAACAAACCTGATTATTTTTCTAGAAGAGATATGGTACCACCCTGTATGTAACAACATATTTTACAATAGTAAAGTCATTTAATTAAATGAATTAAATCAGAAACAGACAAGTACATTGCAAATAGGATTTCTTCATATGACATTGAAATCTGCACAGTGTTGAATTGAATGACCTTGAAGTACAATACCCAGCCCAAAACATGTACAACATCAAAACAAGGCAACAACCTTTTTTTTAAGTTAACTTAACTCCACAAAACAATGTTTTTGTAGCCTACTTTTGTATATACCTATTGTACGGGATATACTCTATGAGCATCTGTAATAGAAAGGTAGTACGATGTTTAACTACATTCAGTTTCTTTCCAGATTAAATAAATATTCAATGAATAATCGATTGTATAATACTATTTTTTTTTTCAAGTGCAGTTTTAAATGGTATTTCACCTACACAGCAAATGGCAAATTTTAGGTCCAAATGTTTCGTTCTCCAGTGTTAACGAAAATTTGTCATAGCCGCACATCTTTTGCACAATAAGTGAATGATGTTTACATGTGTGATATATGATATGTCCTATGAGTATTTTTTTTGGTGGAGGTCATTTGGTCACCTAATGTCCAGTTTGTAAACATCAAGTGCAATATCCTGTCTAAATACCATATCTGACATATGTAACGTTACAACTAAATTACAAGAAACATGGCTATGCCCATCATATACATGACATAATATTTTGCAAGTTATTATGTTATTTGCTAATTTATTTGGCACATTTTGACCAATCAAATCCTCAGTGTATTTTACACAGTGTTATTAGAGTTTGATGTATCAAAGCAGAGCTTATTCCTAAAGTCATTTAAAATATACAATATCATTGAAAATCATATTCCATTCCCATTGACATCTAGTCCAATTACTAGTGACTGATATGGTCCCAAATCGCTAGACTCAATTACATTATTATTTGAAAATGTTTGTTTAAAAAAGTAATACACGTTATGAACAAATATTGACAAATTAAAATGAAATCGATTTCATAATGTATTTGGTAACATATACTATGTTACAAATGAAATGGGGAACTTGACAGGTGGATCCATGTGTGGAGAGAAACAGTAAATTAAATCTCAGTGAAACTCAGAAATGAAAGTTGAGGTCAATCCATCAAACCTAATAAGAAAACCAAAAATATGTATATAGACCAACTGTTGAATGACTTGGTCTGACCCTCACTGTAAGATCATAATGTAGCATCCTATTTCACTGCGATTTTTGTTTCCATGCTAGAACAGGTATAACATTACAAAAAGGCAGTATCAAACAAAGTGTATATATTTTCATTGCTGCCTTGTTTAACACAAATCATTAATGTAACACCAATTTAGATCATCAGTGGTACAGTAACTCGTACATGAATATTTTTTTAACATTCTTTTTCACAGATATGATAATCGTAAATTCAAATATCATCTTGTATATATTTGGTAACTTTAAAGTTTAGTGGAAAGTTAGTCAGATATCTTTAAAAAAAATTAATGTGAAGGACAAAGATAAGTGTATTCACACAACTGCGCTGCAAAACCCATGATGCCTTTCACCCTTAATTCTAGAACCTCTATATTGACTTCTCTTCACTAACACCATGACCAACATTCTTGGTCTCACATTGTAAACTGTAGGAGAAACATCATGCACATAACTCCAAAAAACATGTCGATTATCTCTATGAACACTATGAATACAATACTCAATGAACACTATGACCAACTTTGGTGATCACACATATCTGCACTGGAAGGAGAAGCATTATGAGTGTCCACAAAATTGACCCAGACAGATGACTGACCCCTTGTTGACCTTTGACATAAAACTTGTTAACAGTCCATATGACTAACTACTCAAGGAACACTATGACCAAGTTTGGTCATCACTGATGTGTAAACACCAACTTGACTGGTAAGAGCCATAACGTTGATTGAAAATAGCTTTTTTGATTCATTAATATCACTTTGTTTTTCATTAGAGATTTTTAATCAGAATTGACACATATCAAATCAGACAAGTTAAGATAAGAGAGCACCTGTCAATATAATATTCAATTGCCATAGGTAAGCAGTCACGTGTTAATGTACAGCCCTGAGCTATATTCTGCCCGACACTTTCCTCTCCCTCTCTTTGAAAAAAAAATCAGCCTTTATCCACTTATGACACTTGATAACAATTTCTTGCAAATGTGTTGTTACAGAAAATATACACTGAACCATATTCACTTGAACTATATTGGAGTCCACATGCACATAAGACTATTAACTAATAACTACAATCTCCCAACACATAAATCCAGTGTAATGCCAATCTTCTGAAGGAAAATGATTCCGTATGTTTCACACTGCACATGATGGAATCCCAATTCTGTTGAATCGACCAGTTCTCCCTGGCTTCTAGTACACGTAATGCATGACCTGTAGGCCTATGGCTTGTTGTCTGGCCGCTCTCCTAATGCAAGCAAGTCATACCGCTGAACCATTGTGAAGTCAAGAGCTTTTATATCCACTATTTGTGATAAGAAAAGTTCCCTAATGCAAGCAAGTCATACCGCTGAACCATTGTGAAGTCAAGAGCTTTTATATCCACTATTTGTGATAAGAAAAGTTCCCCTATAGAATGTGAGAGTATGGGGGGATGGGTACAATTGTGGGGTAGATGCTGATTCATGTCTAAGAAAATGCAATACCATGAAAATTGTTAGTAACTGCATACAAAAAGCCTTTCAAACAGTACATGCAACATGGAATAGGACATTTTTTTAAGTTAATTTTAAGTAATAGTTTAGGAAAGATGACTGCACTCCCAGATTATTTTGACACCAACCTTGGTGAAGTTATATTCAAAATATCCTTTATTACCTAAGGTTACCAACCAATACGCTAAAAATGTACACATTGGGTGGGGTGTTGGGAGGAAGGGGGACTTGGACAACCACCTCAACAGTCTGGAAATTCAGAGGAAATCACTTATTCGGGGTAATCTCACTCAGTCTGGATATCACTTGGACCGTACAACCATGTCATTCAAGGAACCACCAGTGAGCTCTCCCCACTGCTGAAATCCTATATTCACTCTATGAAAAAGGGGGGGTGGGAGTGTGAAATGAAAACAACATGCAATTTTGGCCAATGTGATCATATTATGGTTAACTACACAATTGTACAATCGTGGCAAGTCTGTTACAGAGAACTTGTCATAACAGGGTGGTTCAACTTTTGTTTCGGTCACCTGCATGTTCAGGTGAGATGACAGTCACAGTGAGAGAATTAAGCTGTAATGACAGAATAGAAAAAGAAGGTTGAAATATTTACGACCAGAACATCACATACTATCTTAAATGAATTTTAGAGGGTTGTTATGTTCCCTGCGTACCCTGCAGTTTTAATCCATGTTACAATTTTTCATATAAACTTAGCTATTTGGTTTTTGCAGTGCTTATATGAAGTATTGATGCTGGGAAACAATGCAGCTTGTACAGTAATACTGTCATGTCTTTTGACAGAAGATTATAACATTCTTTATTCAGCTACAAAGTATGTGCTCTACTTTGTCAAAGTATGCATTTATGTTTCCTTTATGTTTGTTGAAATTTTCCAAAATGATTGGTGCCATAGAAGTCTAAATGGATCAAAATTGTAGCTGGTGACAAACTTGAATTCTAGCTTATATGGTCACGCTACTTTTACTAATATTCAATAATTAACTTCTTCAAAATGATGACTTTAAAATGTTTGTTTTGGATTGTGTGTTCCACCAGGGAACTACTATCTAGATTGGCAGCTCCCTGGTTCCACCTTCTTTTGTTCTACTAGTATAACGTTAAAGTGCGGATGCTATTTAAAAACGCATCCAACTTACAAACCTACACTGTATACAGTATCGACATGTAAAGATATGACAAGGCACACAGTAGTACTAGGTGGACAACCCAGTCATAATCAACTTTTCGAGGCTCTATTGAATCTGACAATTGTTGTAACATTTATTAATATTCTAGTATTTTCTGCTATATTTCGCGGTTAATAGTTACTGCATCTTTGATTGTTATGTAGTTGAGATAACAATGGGTTCTGAAGAAAGTAATTTCACTAGCTATGTAACTGCTTAAAAAACCCTCAATATCTGTTTTCTGTGTTTTTTGAAACAAAAATATACAGCAGCCTAACCAAAATATTATTGGAGAACGTTAATTCAGCCTAACTGAAAGTCAGAAGGTTCGTAGCATTGCCAACTGTACGTATTGTACTTACATCACTCGTACTCTCCGAAGATTTTTCACTTCATCAAACGCTCTTGTTTTCTTCTGTCGTCGATTTGTATAATTTATTTCTTTTGATCCGCAAATACTGCAAAAATATCCTGCCCTTCTGCACGGACACGCGCCTCTACCATCTGATCTATGACATATGTTTTGCAATTACACGTCAGATGATCTCTACCGTACCTATGCCGACTTTCTTTTTCTCCACCGAGCGAGCTTATTACTGCATGCAAGCTTCCAGCGTGATTACATACACACAGCTTGCTACTGTTCGTAATTAGCCACTAGTGTGCAGTCAATGCATACATGCTGCGGTCAATACCCACAGCACTATGTACATAAGCAGCGATGAACATCTCAGATCCAGCTAAAGATAACAAGGTATCGCATTTCATTACTGTCTGCATAATTGTGTAGCGACTAAAAAATCTTCACTTACAGGTAACGGAAAGTTAACTTTTTTTAGAGGTCGACATGCGGTTTGGGGCGAGTCTTCAATCCCTTTAAACTAAAAAAAATGTATAAAATAAAGACCAAACATTTCCACCAATTATCATACTTTCCTTGGTTGACGCAGGGGTACATTGGATGCTATAAGAAAAAGAATGTTTGAACAATTTCATCCTGACTCGGAAACTCGTACCATTATATATAAACATGTGACATTCAGAGTAGTTTGAAAAGCGTTCACGTAACTTCATTTGATTTATAAACTTTGAATCCCGCTGCAGTCACAGTTTTCAACTTTAATTTATGTCGTTCGCTCGTCGCAACTTTTTTTCTATATTATTTTCATGTTTTGCGTTCCACAATTTCCTTTTCTGTTGCTCATTTGAAGTTCAGGCCGCATTTTTCTTTAAATCACAGTCACCGATCTTTTTTTTAGAGAGAAAAGAGTGACTACATATGTAGGGACTTAATATTTTCTAGTTAGCTTCCTTTTACAAACAATATAAGTATTAACATTAGCTTAATTATAATACCCCGAGACATCAAACAGTTTTTTTTTTATCTGGTTGTTCTTGTGTTCAAACTTACACCCTTCATCATAGAGAGTCAATTTAGTCAAAGCATATCGGTATCTATTAAAATGAGAATTAATGTTATCAAAGCTACGAGTTATAGCAACGTTTAGTCATGTTATAGCCCGATCATCAATACTTTGGCGACTTTTCTCTCTTGTTTGAGTAACTTTAAGCATAACATTAATATCTAGACCAAATGATTACCTTCGAGATCCTGGTCTTTCATTGTTTGGGAAGTGTTTGCTTGGAAAGACTCTTGTATTTTCCTAGCAAGACCAGCCAGCTTCAAGTCGTGTAACATGTTTACAAGATCTGTAATACAAGTAGAAGCAATTACTCCTCGCCGCTCCATAAGGTTCACCATCATGTATCCGGGTGTCCGGGATCTGTCGATGATGTCAATCTCTCCGGATTTTAATCCAAGCAAATATGATAATTTACGAATCACGGGAAGATCCAGATGATCAGCTAGGTCGTTTTTGAAACGACCGAAACCTGCGACATAGAAACAAATGAAGGCGATTCTAAGAGATTCCTAAATGCATATGTCTGTTGTCTGCATTTTAGCTTGCATGCTAAGTAAGACATACAGTCATAGTTACGTCATGGAAACCATATCTATAGGAATGATCAACGACCCTCCTCCCCCGAAATAAACAAATACATACAAAGCATCAATATGTATGTGAAAATAGTTTGACTCAAATTACAATATAATGTTAGATAGGTTGTATGAATGTCAGAATAATACTAATGCGTACCGCTGCCACAGATTACCGATAAGTGAAAGTTGTTCGTTTCCTTTTTTACCCATTTTTTCAGATGTTCCTAACTATCTTGGGGTCAGTTAAAGATGGCAATTTGGTTTGTTTATTTTCTTAATGTATACCTATTACTACAACATCATAAATCAAAGAGGACATTTGCATTCATGCGTCACTTAACCCATGTAGTTAGTTACCTATATCGTTAGCAGTTATAGTATCAGTATATGATAATAGGCTGTATCTGCAAAATCGATAGGTATTCATCAGGTGGGAGGCAGGAATTATTTATTAATGCTCAAAGACATTTTGACTCAAATTGACGTATTTCCAGGTGTCCCGAATCTATCGTTGCTATCAATCTTTCAGGATTTTAATGCAAGGAAATGTGATAATTGTTGAATCACGAGAAGGGCCAATGGTCGGGTAGGTCAACTTTGAAAGCTAAGTGTGTTTTACAAAGGATATGGTTAACACACACAGAGAAGCTCCTCTACCCTAGTCCAATATTTACTCATCTGTCCCGACTCACTAAACATCCCTTGCAAGTCGAATGTCTAGTAAGGACGCTTTAGGTTTTCTACTCGGAGTATAAAGTTTTCTCAAATATGTGTATAATATCACTAGGTATGTGGGAAATAACTTTGCACAAGCTGTGATGCACCCTCTAGTACAGCAAATGACCCTCGAATATTTTGCATATTCTAGCCGTGCACTTGTCGGCTATGGTTTAAAAAAAATGTAAGGCCTAACCGGTTGTAGGAAGGTTATATGTCCACTTGATTCATGGAGTAAAGTTCAAACAATTATTCCAGTACACAGGTACAGATTGAGTACAAGTAATGAATGGCATAGTACAATTATGTTATGGCTACAGCGTTGTAAATGACTACATTAATTGTACGTTCAGAAAGAAATATTTCCAATGCAGTCTGCTGAGTTAACACGCTTATTAACTGAGTACCTGAAAAAGGAATGTACACACAACCCCTACCTATCTTGCTGCATACTCAGCTATGTCTTAAAATTAATGTATGCCCAAGCCCCCCCCCCCCCCACCACCCTCCAAAAAAATGGTAACTCTTGTCATGTTGTACAGAATCTTTTTGATACAAGGACAGAGAAAACAATAAAATATGAAGTCCTACTTGTTTTTTTCCCTAAAAGTAACTTACCTTCTACAGGGTTCGTCCCTGTGTCCCTCCCGGTGCTTTGAGAGGGTTCCGCCTCTGCCATCATTGACCTGTAGATAAAAACCGATATGTACGTTTTTGATGTCACAGTATCATTTACAACAAAAATGTTCGAAACGTCAACTTAGCATATTCACTTTATCAATAACACTAGATAACTTTAAAACCACACTTGGTTTCACAAATTCAACGTCATAATTATACTCATGCAGTGTTGGAAACCCTTGTTTAATTTTCCGCGAAAACACTTCAAACATCTGCCGAGTTTTCGTTAGTGTTCGCGCAGCGAACACACCAAGCACACATAGCGTGCGAGCATAATGGTTTGGGGTCCAGGGGCCCGCCTTATGGCCAGGTTGGGTCAAGGGGTGGAACCCCTTGTGGGGGTCCAGGAGCGAAGGCTCCCGACGAATGTTAGTATATTTGCGTGTTTGGTGATACAACAATATGCAGTTGCGGGTTCAAAGTACTGACAACTGTTTGAATTTGCATTGACACGAAACTGATGAAAAATTTAAAATGACAAGTTAGAGTAGCTAGAGTAGTAGTGGTTAGAGTAATAAAATGAAAGAGATTTAGTCGGTCTTACAATCTTTAAAAAGTTTAACTTACAGAACTTCCGATATTATGAAACAAACATTGTTCGGCTAAGCTCTGTTTCTAGACTGCCTAACAATGCACTAGACGGATATTACAACTGCAATGCTTAACTCTACCCAAAATACTACGGTACATGTGCTGCGAATTTTCCCAGGTACATTGCCAAACAACTGTGATCTCATCTCCTGTCTAACACCTGTTTGATAACATTTATTGGCACGTTTTCAGGGAAGTTCCATGGAGTAAACTGTTTTGGCTCCAATCTCAAATTAATTAGGTCAATCAATATAGGATCGGCAAAGTTATGCGAACAATTATTCGTAGATGTTCAAGAAACGTAGGTCAAATATCCTTGTAATATTTTGGTAAGTAAAGCACACCTCAAGTCAACTGACTCCTGCGCATAAACAAAACTGTATATTCCCCATGGAAACACGACGCAAAGTCCATGCTATACACGCACATCACTATATCACAGTCCCTAGCTACGGCCATCTTTACGAAAGAAAATCTTTAAATGACATGTTTAAGGCCACTTGGCAAGATTAACATGTATGTTAACTAAATACTGAATACTGTTTCCATGTTCTTGTAGAAAACGTCAACTCCGCAAAATACAATTAGTTCTGTTCAAGTTCGTAGTTACGTGAGATCGGTTACCGCTGGGGTAATTAGGCTATTTGTCATACGCCTAACTATTGTAGGATATTACTTTTTTTTTCTTATTTTTGGAACATTCTAAAAAATACTTTATTTTGCCCCCGTTTAACACCAGATGTGGTCTTATAGTCATAAATGGGTGTAATAGAGCCTTGATTACATGACAGTAGGTGCATTTAACACGAAATGCCAGTTTCGCGAGACTTGTTTTCGAAAGCTTTTGCTCAATTCTACGTAAAATTTAAAATATCTACCACCTGACTTTTCGTACACAATTGGTAATTTCTCTACTGATTTCCAGAGTTTTTATTTCCATACGGTCAAGTGAATAAGTTGTGCATTGAGTATAATCTTATCGCGAATGCAAGAAAACGATGCATGGATTTCCAGCAGACAAATGTTTTCTTTGCGGGATTACTGAGTCAGCTGAAGAGAATCACACAATCGCGCACCTTAGAAATTCATACGAAAGAGACGATTACTAACAAACAATAACCATAATGAAAAAATGCATGCTGATGTAATGTATATTTAGGGTGTACATGTTTACAATGGTTTCACAATTTTACCTCTGATGCCTCCAAATGACCTTTGACCTCACCAAAGACAATAAGCCTCTTTAACTCAATGTGGTACTTCTACACACTATATAAGAGGTTGGCCCAAGCTTCCAGGATTGAGATATCGTGATCACAAGGTTTTTACAATTTGACCCCTGGTGACCCCATTTGTCCTTTGCCCTCTACCAACAACAATAGGCTTCTTTTACACAATGCGGTACTCCTACACACCAAATATGAGGTCTGACAGTGACTCCCTTCTTGAGATATCGTGTTTACCAGGGTTTCACAATTTGACCCTTGTTGACTCCAAATGACCTTTGACCTCCACAAAGAAACTTAAAGGCTTCTTGTACTCATTGTGGTTCTTCTACACATAAAGTATGAAGTTGGTCCGACCTTCCCTTCTTGAGATATCATGTTTACAAGGTTACCAAAATTTGACCCTGGTGACCGCAAATGACCTTTGACATCCACCAAAAACAATGGGCTTCTTGTAATCAATGTGTTACTTCTACACATAAAGTATGAAGTTGGTCCGACCTTCCCTTCTTGAGATATCGTGTTGACAAAGTTACCACAATTTGACCCCTGGTGACCGCAAATGACCTTTGACCTCCAGCAAAAATGAAGCTTCTTGGACCATATATGGTCCTTCTACACACAACGTATAAAGTTGGTCCGACCTTCCCTTCTTGAGATATCGTGTTTACAAGGTTTTCACAATTTGATCCTTGGTGCCCCTAAATGACCTTTGACCTCCACTCAAACAATAGGCTACTTGTACTTTATGTGGTTTGGCTACGCATCAAATATGATATTGGTTGTACCTTCCCTTTATGAGATATTGTGTTTACAAGGTTTCCACATTTTGAACCATAGTGACCCTAAATGACCTCCACCCAAAAACAATAGGCTTCTTGTACTCATTGTGATTTTCCTACTTGAGATATCGTATTTACAAGCTGCGCGACACAAATGCACACACATACACTTAAGCTATCATGAATGCAAAGGTAACGATTATTATAGAACCAAAAAATTAAAAAATGCGGAAGGCAATAAATTGTTCAAAACATTTCCCGCGAGCGTGACCGGACAATTACCCCCAGGACAACTACCACCCGGACAGATATCTCCCGGACAATTACCCCCCGAAGACAAAAAACCCGGACAACTACCCACACAGACAACTATCTCCTCGGACGAATACCCCTAGACGATAACACCCCGGATAATACCCCGGAAGAATATCCCGTGGACATATGCCGTTAACTATAGGTGACGGATGCAGCGACAGAAACGCAGGTCTTTTTTTCGAGTTTAGTTTTCCGCGGGCCTCAACATATACCCTGGTCCCTCGGGCAACTGCGAGAGCATATTCACAATTGGGCCAGGGTGCTGGTTAAACTGGCACCCTTTAGGGTCGTCGTGTGCCCTGGCCTTTTTAACCTCCTCCCGACTTTTTGAAAAGATTCGAGCTTTTCATATATAAGCCCCCAAAAGTTCTGGATAGGGTTTGATATTGCGACTTACCATTTTCAAGTTTTCTTCTGAGTAAGTTTACTTGATGATTTGTTATGTTATGTTAGCTTTTGTGTAGCGCTTTATATGGCACAACCATTTCAAAGCGCTTTGAATCCCTGGTTATCAGGCTGGCTGCCGAGAATCCAGCGCACACGCCTAAGTTACCTCACAGGTACCCATTTATACACCTGGATGGAGAGGGGCAGTCGAGATAAAAGTGCCTTGCCCAAGGACACAACATAATGGTGATAGCTGGAATCGAACCCACGTTCATGAGATCATATATAAAACCAATGCATTAGCCACTCGGCTACCACTCTCCCCATGTTTCCTTATTCTAAGCTATTTTTTCCTGGGAGTGCACGCCATTTTAAGCTGGGAGGAGCAGAGGGGAGGGGCGGGACATGGGCGCAGATCATGATGGGGACAGCGGGACGCGTCCCCACCAACTTTTTCAGTGGTGGGGACATGATATACTGTGTCCCCACAGATTTGTCTTGACCAAACGCTGCATTTCAAGTTCCCCTGTATTGAACTTTGGGCGCAGTTTGATCCAGCATTGTGCAAATGACATGCAGCAGTTCTCATTTTATTATACTTATCCACAGTTGTTAAATATTGGACGAAAATCGCATTTGCGGCAGTCTATAATTGTTTTCTGGGAGAGGACCCCAGACCCTGTGCTGAAGAAGTTAAGCTAAAAATAGAGGGCGAAAGCAAAATATGGCATAGAGATTATATTTAGAATAATTAGATAGAGCTCCCCCATATAACACCACTCCCTGTCAACTTGATATAAACCATTACCCATTAGCTGTAGCCAATTATACCAGTAGTGATAAC